>JAGFNQ010002390.1:209117-320586 GCA_024364735.1 Boesenbergia rotunda
CTGGCGAAGGGATGCTGGGCGAAAACCAAGTCCTGGCGAAGGGATGCTGGGCGAAAACCAAGTCCTGGCGAAGGGATGCTGGGCGAAAACCAAGACCTGGCGAAGGGATGCTGGGCGAAAACCAAGACCTGGCGAAGGGCTGCTGGGCAAAAGTCCAACTGGTGAAACCGGTTGGCACCAGGTAAATTCTCCCGAGAGGAGTAGGTGAGGACGCGTTCCCCTAGAGGGAACATTAGGCGTCGGTTCGACCTAGGGCTCCATTTTGGAGATCCAAAGTCAGAACCAAGACAGCTAAGGCTGTTTTAACTAACTTATTATTTGCTGTTTTGGACTAACCCTGGATGCAGGACCGAAGGACTGTGTTTCTGCAGCTCAGAGAGCCTCAAAGGAGTGAGGCCGTAGCTGAGTAGGGCGCCCCGGATGTGTCGGGCGCCCCAGAGTCAACCCAAAGTCAGCAGAGAGGTAAACGCCCCGACAGCAGCGCAATTGGGGGCGCCCCGCGTGTGTCGGGCACCCCGCATGTCGGGCGCCCCGCGTGTCTCGGGCGCCCACTGTGCCACGCCACGGGCAGCTGCAGCTCACCCTCGCGAAACCAAATGGATGAAGCTTTGACCGGTCAACCGGGCGCCCCGCGTGCGTCGGGCGCCCCAGTCAACTGTTATCCCGAAGTCGAAGCGATCAGTCACGACCGAGAGCATGCCGGATCAGAAGCCACGTGGGGGGCGCCCCGAGCATCCCGGGCGCCCCCAACCCTATATAAAAGGCCCTCGACCCCAGGTTTAAACAATCAATTCTTCAGACTCTTCCACGCTCTTCTGCTCTCGTACATTGCTCCAGATACTGCCCAACTCGAGCCGACGACGTCCCGCTGCCCCGAAATCTTCGATCTACTCCGGACGTCGGTAAAAGAAGAGCATACTTCTTATTGTATAAGTTTACTGCACTTATTCTGTATTCAATAATTGTAAACTGGTTTACGAACTTATAGAATTGCCCGCAGAAAACGGTCAACGACCGTGGGCCTTGGAGTAGGAGTCGACCCAGGCTCCGAACCAAGTAAAAATCTTGGTGTTCGTATTGTCTGATTTTAATTATTCCGCTACGCAATTGCTCTTTACGAAATCCGAACGAATTGCGACATTCACCCCCCCCTCTCTCGCATTTCTCGATCCAACAAGTGGTATCAGAGCGGGGTAGCTCAAACTTGGTGCAACCACCAGTTTGAAAGTTTTTCGGATTTACGATTTTTTTTAATTTTATTTCTTTTCTTTTTGTTAATCAACGCAACTCAATCTCGTTCGCTTTTTATTTTATATAAATAATATCTGTAGGTGGATCTAAAATATCCTTACGCCTTTTTCAATTTTGAATTGTCATCTTTTCACCATAAGTCTGAATTAATAAAACGAACAATTCTTAAAAATTTGTCATAAATTTTTTTTATTATTATTTTAGTATTATTTCTTGAAATTCGTGCCACTTTAATTCGAGCAATCTTTTAACTCTTATTTTTCACCATTAATCAGAATATTCATTTCCCAAAAATTTTGTCTCAAATTTATTATTATTATTTTATTATTATTCTGCCTCGAAATTAGTGCAATTTTTTGGGCAATTTTTTTTTTCTTCTTCTCCCGCACTACTAATCCAAGACCAAGTCTTGGTACATTTCGGTTAATTCTGTTGTGTGCAAGTGTTTTTAAATGGCCAATCGAGAATGGAACAGCATTCGTCCACCTCTCTTCTCCGGTGAAAACTTCAATTCTTGGAAAGGTCAAATGGAGTTCCATCTAAAGACCCATATGGACATATGGACGATCATTCAAACAGGGTTCCACCCCCCTACAGAAGATGGACGATCAATTGCATGGGACAAACTGGATGAACCAACCCTCAACCAAATCGAGGCAGATGCAAAGGCGACTGTAATCATACAATGCGGCCTAACTAAC
Organism: Boesenbergia rotunda; assembly: GCA_024364735.1. NCBI lineage: Eukaryota > Viridiplantae > Streptophyta > Magnoliopsida > Zingiberales > Zingiberaceae > Boesenbergia > Boesenbergia rotunda. The sequence continues at coordinate 211,070 of JAGFNQ010002390.1, forward strand.
GAACAACTCAAGCTAGTTGGATCCTTCAACTGTGCTAAAGAAATTTGGGAGAAATTGATCAATCTTCATCAAGAAATCTCAGATGAAGAAGAAGATCAGGTAAGTTATCTCGCACTCTCGGTCCAAGCACAAACAGCCGAGTCAGAGTCTGAACCTGAACCCAGAGTCGAAATCGAACCAGCAGAATCAGACAACGAACTGACTGAGATGGTAACCAATTTCAAATTCTTTTCTAAATTAGAATTAAATAATCAAGCTGATACTGCAATGGTCGAGGAAGGTATAACTTTTGCAGGGAAAACTCCAAGAGAACCACCAAAGAAGGAGCTTCAACCGGTACCCAAGCCCGACTCAGACACGGAACCAGAAGATGAATCTAGATCCGAGACAGCAACAATTAAGGGGGAGATTCCCAATAAGGAATCAAAAGGTAAAATTACAAATTTAAATTTTAAAAATCATATAATTTGTTACATATGCAGGGAGAGAGGGCACTACCAAACTAAGTGTCCTACTCGTAAGATTCAAACGATACCACCGACGGCAACAAAGAAACGAGCTCCAAAAGCACGAAAAGACAAGAGTCGCATCCAATGCTTCAAGTGTCAGGAGTTTGGGCATTACAAAGAGGAATGCACAGATAAACGTTACAAAGATCCAGGGCAACCAACCAAAATGGGTAACTGTAATTTATATCCAAATCCACTCTTTACTTTGAATACTGATAGTTTAATTAATCTCCCTTGGTCAAATTTAGATATGGATGCATGCTTAGATAACTTAATGAAATCATGTATATTAGCAAAGTCAAAATTCAAAATGTTAAGACAAGAAAATGAGACTTTGAAAATTAAAATTGATATACAAGAAAAACTGATTAATAATTTTGCAAACTTAGAAAATCCAGAAATTTCTCCTCACTATGACATTATCTGAATTTTTGTTTTGGCTATTCATAGGACTAGATAGCTTAAGGACTTAACCAATTACTTGAAATTTGAAAACATAGTATTGGGAGGAGGTGAGATGATAGTACGTTGGGGAAACCAACTCTAATAAGATCAAGTCTACTTGGTCTCTTTAGACTGGTGAAACCAGCCGAAGCTACCGATCCAAGACCCAAGCTAGTTAGACCAGAAAATGACCTAAATTAATTTGAAAATGAAATTTCATTAAAAGGCTTTGTCTAGGAAAGGGTGGATGATCCCATAAGGCTACGGCCAAAGAAGGCCTAGTGCCTCGCAAAGACCTGGAAGTCAATTTCTGAAATTCAAATTCAAATTATCTTTTGTCAAATTCGAATCTAACACAAATTTCAAATAATTATAGATTCTAATCTGTTTTCAAAATTCTATTTTTCAAACTTATTCTGTTTCAAAAATCACTTAATCAGTGTTCAAAATTTCTGCTTTCTAAACTTATTTTTTATCAAATCTGTTTTCAAAATTAAATAACTTTTTTCAAAATAAATAAAAATTCCTTTTCAAAATTAATTTTTACCTTCAAACCTGTCTCACAAAGAACTTTTAAGGTTAACTGTTTGAAAATCCTAGATTGGGTGAGACAGGAAAATTAAGTTCAATTAAAATTTCTTTTACGTTGTGTTTTAATTCAGAGGATAATTCCAAGACTCCCCCTTAATTTGACACATCCTAGGAGTCCTTGAAGATCATGAAGTGGACCTTTCCTCTGTGTCTTTAGGGTTTGTCAAGATCAAAAGAAGCACTTTTGAACAATCTTCTGAGTATGATAACTTTCAAGGAGATAAATTTTTGAAAACTCAATTTGGAATAATAACACAGTTTAAAAAAACTTTGAAATGATAATAAGTTTTCCAAAGCGATAGTAATATATTAAGGTTTTTTATTCAACTTATTGAAAGCCTTATTTTGAGATGAAAATAAGTTTTAAAGCATAAGGATTTTGAGAAATCTAAAAAACATTAGGAAGAACTCCCCCTGTATCCAACATAGTCAAACCATGATTAACATAGTCAAACCTTAGTCAACTGAGTCAAACATGGTCAAACCTTAGTCAACTGAGTCAAACATGGTCAAACCTAGTCAACACTAAGGTCTTAGATAAAGTCAGTCTATGTCGGATACAGGGGGAGTTCTTCCTAATGTTTTTTAGATTTCTCAAAATCCTTATGCTTTAAAACTTATTTTCATCTCAAAATAAGGCTTTCAATAAGTTGAATCAAAAACCTTAATATATTACTATCGCTTTGGAAAACTTATTATCATTTCAAAGTTTTTTTAAACTGTGTTATTATTCCAAATTGAGTTTTCAAAAATTTATCTCCTTGAAAGTTATCATACTCAGAAGATTGTTCAAAAGTGCTTCTTTTGATCTTGACAAACCCTAAAGACACAGAGGAAAGGTCCACTTCATGATCTTCAAGGACTCCTAGGATGTGTCAAATTAAGGGGGAGTCTAAGTCAAAAGAAAAACTTCAGAAAAAGCTTCTTTTTACTTATGTCTTTATTAAACAGTTCTTTCTAATCTGACTCAAACCCTAAAACTCAGAGGAAGATCACTTGTGGTCAACAAGTTTCCTAGGACTGGGTTAAGTTTAGGGGGAGATTCAATTAAAAGAATTGTTGAAAATTTTCAAAATATATGTTTTCATGCACTGCAAGTTTAAAATCCTTTTGAAAACATAAATAATTTTTCGTTCAAAATATTATTATTATTGTGGCCTATAAAATTGCTTTTGAGATAGTATTTACTTGAATTGGAGAACTTTTCTAGGACACTTAGGGAAATGTCCTTGTAATCAACAAGGTTTCCTAGGATTGTGTCAGACTGGAAAAGAAACCTAGTCAAGTAAAATATTTTATTTTCAAAATGCATAATACTTTTCAAAAATTACTCATATCTTTCAAAGTCTAATATTTTTCTAAAAGTACTTATATGTTTCAAATCATAATTTATTTCAAAAGTACTTATGTCTTCAAAAATGCATAATATCTTTCAAAAAGTACTGCTATTTTTCAAAATATAATGTTTCAAAAAAGTACAAATATTTTTCAAGGCAAAAGTGTTCTAAGTGCGTGAAGCTTTTAAAGATTTGCCTTCAAATACATTTTTTAAAAGTACTTAACATTTTTTTTCCAATTACTTAACTATTTCTTTCAAAAATTATTTCTAAGTCTTTCTCAAAAATTATTTCTAAGTACTTAACAATTCCTTTCAAAAATTTATTTCAAGTATTTAAATGAGTTTAGTACTTAACTCTTTTTAAACCAAGTACCTGACACTTAATTTTTCAAACTTCTCAAAAGTACTTGCTTTATACTTGAAAATTATCTAAGTGTAAAAAGTTTTGAAAATATTCTTACTCTATTTTTGAAATACTTTGTCAAAAACATGAGGCACTTAGAAAAACACATAAATCCCTGTTAGATACCTTGTTCACCCATGCCTGTTTTTGATATATGTCAAAGGGGGAGGAAAGGTCAAAGTTAAGAGTTGTAAATACAAGTATTCAGGGTTTTAGGGGGAGTATGAAAAATAAATATATTTTTTCAACTCTACATTTATTCTATTCATAAATAGTTATACCTCATTGCTTAAACCTTTTGTGCTTAACTGCTATCTTTTTCCTTAACTTTGAATTGTGTTGCCATAATCAAAAAGGGGGAGATTATTGGTGCAGGAAGCACCAGATCGAACCTTGTTTTGATATTGGCAAAGGATTCAAAGTTAAGGGTTATTTGCTGTCTAACAATGCTGCTTGAGTGTGCAGGAAACAAAGTCCTAGCGAAGGGCTGCTAGGCACCTGACGATGGGCTGTCAGGAAACCAAGTTCTGGCGAAGGGATGCTGGGCGAAAACCAAGTCCTGGCGAAGGGATGCTGGGCGAAAACCAAGACCTGGCGAAGGGATGCTGGGCGAAAACCAAGACCTGGCGAAGGGCTGCTGGGCAAAAGTCCAACTGGTGAAACCGGTTGGCACCAGGTAAATTCTCCCGAGAGGAGTAGGTGAGGACGCGTTCCCCTAGAGGGAACATTAGGCGTCGGTTCGACCTAGGGCTCCATTTTGGAGATCCAAAGTCAGAACCAAGACAGCTAAGGCTGTTTTAACTAACTTATTATTTGCTGTTTTGGACTAACCCTGGATGCAGGACCGAAGGACTGTGTTTCTGCAGCTCAGAGAGCCTCAAAGGAGTGAGGCCGTAGCTGAGTAGGGCGCCCCGGATGTGTCGGGCGCCCCAGAGTCAACCCAAAGTCAGCAGAGAGGTAAACGCCCCCGACAGCAGCGCAATTGGGGGCGCCCCGCGTGTGTCGGGCACCCCGCATGTCGGGCGCCCCGCGTGTCTCGGGCGCCCACTGTGCCACGCCACGGGCAGCTGCAGCTCACCCTCGCGAAACCAAATGGATGAAGCTTTGACCGGTCAACCGGGCGCCCCGCGTGCGTCGGGCGCCCCAGTCAACTGTTATCCCGAAGTCGAAGCGATCAGTCACGACCGAGAGCATGCCGGATCAGAAGCCACGTGGGGGGCGCCCCGAGCATCCCGGGCGCCCCCAACCCTATATAAAAGGCCCTCGACCCCAGGTTTAAACAATCAATTCTTCAGACTCTTCCACGCTCTTCTGCTCTCGTACATTGCTCCAGATACTGCCCAACTCGAGCCGACGACGTCCTGCTGCCCCGAAATCTTCGATCTACTCCGGACGTCGGTAAAAGAAGAGCATACTTCTTATTGTATAAGTTTACTGCACTTATTCTGTATTCAATAATTGTAAACTGGTTTACGAACTTATAGAATTGCCCGCAGAAAACGGTCAACGACCGTGGGCCTTGGAGTAGGAGTCGACCCAGGCTCCGAACCAAGTAAAAATCTTGGTGTTCGTATTGTCTGATTTTAATTATTCCGCTACGCAATTGCTCTTTACGAAATCCGAACGAATTGCGACATTCACCCCCCCCTCTCTCGCATTTCTCGATCCAACAGGGCGTACCCAAGATTTGGTATTTACCAAAACCAGTACCATGCTTTCTTTTTTACCAAAGGGCGCATCCCATATAGTGAACTTCCTATTATACCCATCCCACCAAGTGATGCCTTTCTCGATTCACATTTTCAAGAGTTCCGAACCACTTTATCAGTAAAATATTATTTTATAGTTTGGATGGAGATGGAGTCGATTTTTTTCAGCCTATATATATATATTTATACCTTGCACAAGTCGATTCATCACGAAGGTACATATATATTTCTTCCTTGCACAATTTGAGTCATCACCAAGGCACCTGAGGAAGATAGGTGTTGAAGGAGAAAAAGCAAGCAACAGCTTGGTAACAAATAGAAATAGTCATGTACGTATGAATGTCATCTTTGATATGGTATCAGACCTAGTTTTATAGATGATAAACTCTTTTTACTATTTTTATGTTTGGAGAAGGATTTCAGACCTAGTTTTGATATGAATTCAAAGTCAATTGATAAACTCATTTCAAGCCAAAATGTAATGCTTGAATTCAAACTAGAGGGTGATATCTTACCATATCAGGCCCTAGGAGAGACTAAAATTAAATGATAGGAGGACCTGAAATAGAAGAACTTCAGGCCCTAGGAGGTCCTGAATAAAATGATTTCAGGCCCTATGAGGTTCTAAAATTAAAGGATTTCAGACCCTGGGAGTGTATGAAATCAAAAGATTCAGGCCCTAGGAGGGCCTGAAATCGTTTGAATTCAGGCCCTGGGAGGGCCTGAAATCAAAATATTTCAAGCCCTTGATTATGATTTTCAAAGTTTGCTAAATGTAATTATAATTTATTTTTCAGGGATGATAATGTTGTTGACGAAATTCTCTCTGAGATATGGAATACTCTTGATGATAATGCTGTCATGGGGAATGGAACAGAAATAGCCAGTAATAATATTTCATTATCTTCCCAGTATGGTGATAATAGAATTACAAGGAATTTGACAATTGATTTAAATGAAGAAGCAATTAATCTAGAAGATGAGGGTCTGAATTCTTCTATAAGAGTTGTTGAATTCTTTGAGCCAACCTGGAGTGGGGAGGAAGAAATTGAAATCTGAAATGCTGATGAATTACAACCCAGTACAAGTGTACTAGAATTCCAAGCTGATGATATGCAGATTGAGTAATATGAATTCCCCCCAGATCAGTACAGTGACTTAGAGGAGGAGTTTCCATTAGTTGAAGATCCTTATATTTTGAATTCTCGATTGCTTACTAGGCCAATTGGAGAGGTAGAGGCAAAAGATGAGCATGAATTTTTTTTGTGGGGCAGATATTTCCATCTAGAGAAGAATTCAAGAATGCACTTGTCAAACATGCCATGGTTAAACATATGAGATATAACCCAGTTGACACTAGAAAAAATAGAGTTAAAGCAGTGTGTTTCAACTAACCATGTACATGGAGAGCAGTTGCAAGGGGGAAGTAGAGTTTACTGTTACAAAATATGTAAAGGATCACCAATATGGAACTGTTAGGGAAGGTGATGATCATCATGCATGCTCTTCATCATTTGTTACTTCTTTTGTTGAAGATCAATTTCTTCATAATGAATAATACAAACCAAGTATGTTTATATCAGATATTACAGTTAGATTTGGAGTGACCATATCATACAGAAAAGCATACATAGCTAGGGAGAAAGCATTGAAAAAGTTGTCGGAGATTATAATGAGGCATATAGAGATCTTCCACAATATTTGCGTAAATTAAGAGCTAGAGATCCTGAAACTTATGTTGCACTATGTAGGAATGGTGACAATCAGTTCCAGCGGTGTTTTTGGGATTTTGATGCTTGCCGAAGGGTGTTCAGGTCTTATTTGCCTAGACTTATCGGAATTGATGTCACACACCTAAGAGGAAAGTATCCGGGTGTATTGTTGATTGCTACGACGATTGATGGTAATGACAATGTTCTCCCAGTTGCCTTTGCAATAACTGAAGTTGAATGTGGCTCTGCATGGGAGTGATTTTTGGAGCATACAAAGAGGTACTTGCTGTCGATGATTACACAATCACCATAGTATCTGATAGACATCGGAGCATTATATTAGTAGTTAGAAAAGTCTACACAAACACACATCATGCTTTTTGTTGCCACCACATGTCTTGTAATATGGTAACTGATATTGGAAGTAGGGCTGCTTTAGGTTTGTTTTGGCAGCAGTACGAGCCAACACAACACTCCAATATGATATGATAATGTAGACAATGCTTGAAAAACATCCAGATGCCCATAAGTAGCTTCAGAACATTAACCCTAAAAGGTGGGCAAATGCACACTTTACTAGGAGAAGGTACAGAATGTTTACCACGAATTGTGTGGAGAGCTTAAATGCTTTGTTCAAGTCCACATGTGAGCTTCCCATAAATAGCTTAATTGATACTACCAGAAAAAAAGTAGCTCAATGGTTCTTTAACCGTAGAGAGAAAATCTCTAAATGGCATGTTGCTTTGACACCTCATGCTACAAAAGAAATGGATTCAAAGAGAGAGAAAGCTAGAGCTTATAAGGTTCACCCTTACTCTCAATTAGAAATGGAAGTAGAAACATGGGGCACTTCATACATTGTTGATTTGGAAAAATTTTTTGTCATTATGGGGAGTTTCAAATTTCAGGACTCCCTTGCTCACATGCTATTGTCGTAATCATTTATAGGAACATGGATACACTGCCATATTGTGAGCATTATTTTTATTCAGAAACTTGGAAGTGAGTTTACATGGATCGTATTTTTCCTTGTAGATGTTGGTGCAGAAAGCATCATATCGAACCTTGTTTTGATATTGGCAAAGGGTTCAAAGTTCACTACAAGAAAAAAGCTAAAACACAACATTTGAAAGAGAACGTTTTTTTAAAAAGCGTTGTCTTATTTTTTTTTAACAACGCTTTTAGTGAAAACCGTTGTCTATGTTTTTTATTTCTTATTAACGACAACGCTTTGCAACTAAGCGTTGTCTATTGGTCATTTTTTTTGGATCAAAGACAACAGGTTTTAAAAAGCGTTGTCTTTGAATATTTTTTTATTATATATAACAATAATTTTTTAGTAAGTGTTGTCTATGTAAAAATATGATGTAAAATAAATAAATAAAATAAAATAAAATCCAATGAATACAAAATTAGAAATTTCTGTTTTTATATAAATTAGAAAATTCTATTTTTGTATATAAATTAGAAATTTCTGTTTTTTATATAAATTAAAATTTCTGTTTTTATATAAATTCCTAATTTTTTATAAATTCTTATTTTTTTATGTTATAGATTTTATATGAAAAAAGATAAAACACAACATTTAAATACAAAATTAGAAAATGCTGTTTTATATAAATTAGAAATTTCTATTTTTTATATAAATTAGCAATGTCTATTTTGATTCTCCAATCTTGATTTTTTTTATAAATTATTATTTTTTTATGTTATAGATTTTATATGAGCCCATGCCCTAAGTCCCCTAACGCATCGCAGCGACTCAGCTTCCTCCTCCCCGATTTCCTCAGTCGCCCATCCCCGCCGACGCCGACGCCTACGCCGTCGGACCACCACCCCCTCTTTGAGCTTGCGATCCTTTTCTCCTCCTCCTTCCCTCCGATTCGTCGATCGCCGGAGATCATCGCCCGACGTCAACCCCTTTCTTTAGCAAGCTCACCAGCTAATCAATCGATCCATCGCCTGATCGCCGGCCAAGCTCCCGATCCATCGCCACTGGTGCAATAGTTTGAAGTCGGGAATTCCGATCGTGCCAAGTCTGTGCAGAGGTGCCGTGCCGAGCATCACAGGTAAGATTTTGGATGCATTGAGTTTGATCTTGAATGGAGTTAGGGTTGGACTGGTTTGTTTGCCTTTGGTATTGAATTCCTGTTCTGAGTTCTTACAATGGATCATTTGTTTGTAAACTTCAATTTTTACGGCAACCTACTATGTTGTATTTTTTTTTTTTTTGCATATTGTTGGATTTTAGGAATGAATTGGAGGTAGCTTTTGATCCTAATGCAGGTCCTGTTGTGCGAACTTTCTGTTTAAAATTAGTTTTGTGATCTTTTGCCGGAAGTTTTTGATTTGGTTTTGTGTGCTTTTGCTTTGCCGTGAGGATATGTTATTTGTGGGAATTTTTGCTTTGCTATGAGCTGCTTGTGGGATTTTTGCTATGACAAGCATTTGGTAATGTTTTATGTTTAGAAATGATTTCTATTTAAAATTCTTTTCAATTTGGTTTGCATATTGTTGGATAATCACATTGTTGGATAATTAAATTTTGTTGCATAATCATATTGTTTGATTATTGTTGGATAACATCATATTTAATACTTGTGTTTGTGTTAATATTTTGTTATGTTATTTACAACTATTTTGAAGGTATTAGCTGATTGTTGGTTGATTAGTTATGATAAGAATGGACAAAGAATGAATGTCAAAGGATAGGCTATCACGTGAATATGAGAATGGAGTAGAGTCTTTCTTACAATTTGCAATGGAAAACACTGACAATCCAAATGCAATACCTTGCCCATGTGAAAAATGTGGTAATCTAAAGAAGAAAAATATTCAAACTATAAGGGCACATATGTTTTGTAATGGTATGGATTTGACATATCATACATAGATATGACACGACGAAAGATCAAGAATAGGGGCCTCACATACTGAAAGTGATCAAGTACGACCAAATGAACAAAAATATGTTCATGAGGAACCAATAAAAATGGTACATGCTGCATATGATAGTTATGCTGAGAATCCAACCCAATTCAATAAGCTACTAGAAGAGGCCGAGAAACCCTTATATCCTGGATGCACTAAATTTACAAGGTTATCTGCAGTTGTGAAATTATTCAACTTGAAGGCTAAATATAGTTGGAGTGATAAAAGTTTCTCTGATTTACTCAGTTTGTTAGGAGAAATACTTCCAGATGACAATGAATTGCCTTTATCATTGTATGATGCAAAAAAAAACTTATGTGCATTAGGGATGGATTACATGAAAATTTATGCTTGCCCTAATGATTGTATCTTATACCGAAAGGAGTATGAGCATTTAACAAATTGCCCTACTTGCGGGATGTCAAGGTGGAAATTGGGACAAAAAATATTATAAATGAGGGAGTTCCTGCAAAGGTTCTATGGTACTTCCCCCCTATTCCAAGATTTCAAAGAATGTTCAGGAATAAAGAGATATCTAAGGAGTTGACTTGGCATGCTGATAAAAGACTTAGTGATGGATATTTACGTCATTCAGCTGATACACCATCTTGGAAATTAGTTGATCGCAAGTGGCTAGATTTTGCTATTGAGGCAAGAAATCTCAGATTGGCAATATCAGCTGATGGGATGAATCCCCATGGATTAATGAGTTCTGCATATAGTTGTTGGCCAGTTTTAATGATTACTTATAATCTCCCTCCATGGTTGTGTATGAAGAGAAAATTTATGATGCTCACATTATTAATTTCTGGTCCCAAACAGCCGGGAAATGATATTGATGTTTACTTAGCACCTCTAATTGATGACTTAAAATGCTTATGGGATATAGGTGTTGAAGCATATGATGCATATCGACAAGAAACATTCTTGCTTAGGGCTATCGTACTATGGACGATCTATGATTTTCCAGCATATGGGAACATGTCAGGTTGTATTGTGAAAGGATATCATGCATGTCCTATTTGTGGTGAGGAAACATATTCAACAAGGTTGAAGCATAGTAGGAAAATGTCATATACAGGTCATAGAAGGTTTCTACCTGTAACTCATCCTTATCGAAGGCAACGAAAGGCATTTAATGGGAACCAGGAGTTTAACCCTGCACCAAAATCATTAAGTGGCGATGAAGTTTTTGAAAGAGTTGAAAGAATTAATTATCATTGGGGAAAAATGAGTGGGAAGTTTCAGTCGAAGAAGGATGATGTAAAATCATGTTGGAAAAAGAAATCAATATTCTTTGAACTTCAGTATTGGAAACATCTACACATTCGACATATTCTTGATGTGATGCACATTGAAAAGAATGTATGTGAAAGTCTTATCGAAACCTTACTAGACATTCCTGGAAAAATAAAGGATGGAGTAGCAGCGAGATTAGACCTTTGGAAATGAATGTCAGGACAGATTTGGCACCAAGGATGGGGGAGAAGAAAATATTTTTGCTAGCAGCCTATTATACACTTAGTAAGGATGAGAAAAGAAAAATTTTGAATTCTTTGTTTGGAATACAACTTCCATCATGTTACTCATCTAATGTTAAAAACCTCGTGTCATTGAAGGATTTGAAACTTGTTGGCCTTAAGTCACATGACTACCATGCTTTAATGCAACAATTGCTTCCAGTGGCCATTCGTGGCGTCTTGCCCAAACATGTTAGAGATACTATCACTCGCTTGTGTTTCTTCTTCAATGTGTTATGTAATAAAGTGATAGATGTCTCAAGGTTGGATGATATGCAAAGAGAGATTGTGACGATATTATGTTTACTTGAAAAGTATATCCCTCCGTCATTTTTTTGATATAATGATTCATTTAACTGTTCATCTTGTGCGAGAGGTGAAATTGTGTGGACCAGTTTGGTATAGGTACATGTACCCATTTGAAAGATACATGAAGATTTTGAAAGGTTATGTGTGAAATCGCAATCGACCTGAAGGGTGTATTGCTGAATGTTATATTGCTGAAGAAGCTGTTGAATTTTGCTCAGACTATCTGTGTAGTCTGCACACGATTGGGATACCATCAAGTCATCGACAACTAGAACTTACTAAGCCTTTATCAGGTGCAGAAGTCCACTCCATTACTCACGATGAGTTAAAGCAAGCACATCGTTACGTATTGGCAAATGATGCTGAGATTGATCTCTATATCGAGTAATGTATCCAACTTTTTAATATTTTCTTGAGGTTTGCTTACGTTCTATTGGTTTATTTAACCTAATAATTTGATTAGGGAACACATGGCTTATTTGAATGCAAGATTTCCTCGTAAGGCTAAGTCCAAGAAATGGTTACAAGATGAGCATAACAGAATGTTTACTACCTGGTTGCGTGATCATGTAAGTTCCTTTAGTATTACATATTAGCATACATTCATTATCATATTTATGCATCACTAAAAATTTATTGCATAAAAATTGTAGGTTGCACATGTAGTTGACCATTCCACTCATCAAGTATCAGAACGATTGAAGTGGATAGCACGCGGACCTAACAAGCAAGTCTTAAAGTACTCTAGTTATTTGATTGATGGGGTTACTTATGCTACAAAACAGCGTGATGATATACGAGTTGTTCAAAACTCCGGAGTCAGCTTAGTTGCAAAGACGATGCAAGTTGCTAGTGCAAAGGATAAAAATCCTATTGTGTCAGATATGGTTTTTTATGGAGTTATAGAAGAAATATAGATAGTTGATTACCATAAATTTCAAATTCCAATATTTAAATGTAATTGGTTGGAGCATAATAACGGTATTAAAGTAGATGATCTTGGTTTCACGTTGGTAAATCTCAATAGACTCGGATTCAAGTCTGACACTTTTATCTTGGCCAGTCAAGCAAAGCAAGTATTTTACATTGAAGATCATGAAGATCCTTTATGGAGTGTTGTACTTGCAACTCCAAACAGAGAGTACTTTAAATACCTAAAGGGCGAACAGTTATAGGACACTTCAATCCACTATCAATGTTTTAGTAGGGGGTTACCATCGATGGATGTTGACACAGAAGATGATAATGAACCACCGTGTATTCGTGAAGACTGTGATGGAAATTGGGTTGACAATATTTAATTGTTGATTTTTTCCTTTTGAATATAAGTTTGTAAACATGATAAAGAAGCTGCTGTTGCGAATAAATCTTTAGTCACCATGCGTTTGTAAAGTTGATTAATTGTTTTTCATATTTACAGCTTTTGAATATTTGTGGATAACATCATAAAGAGTTATTGTTTCAATGTTATGTGTACAGTTTGATAAAGAGTTATTGATTTAAACTGTGTTTTTGATAAACTGTGTTTAACTGTGTTTTAATTGGTGTTGTTTACAGCTTCGGGATTGCCGAAGAAGCTGTTGTTTACAACTTCATTTACTGCTTCGAGACTGCCGAAGAAGTTGTTGGTTTATCTGCTGCGTTTTATCAGATTTTTTGGTGCGTTTTTTGTTTAATCTGTTGCGTTTACAGATAATGACTGCGTTTATAAATCTGCTGCGTTTATAGATAATTGTTGCGTTTACAAATCTGCTACGTGGTTATACATTTATCTGCTGCGTTTACAAATCTACTGCGTTTACAGGTTTTTTATTGTGTTTTATCTATTTTTTTGTTTAATCTGCTGCGTATATAGATAATTGCTGCGTTTACAAATCTGCTGTGTTTACAGATAATTGCTGCGTTTACAAATTTGCTACATGGTTATACATTTATCTGATGCGTTTACAAATTAGCTGCGTTTACAGGCTGCTGCGTTTTTTTCTGCTGTTGCAAAACAAATCTGCTGCGTTTTATAGGATAATTGTTGTGTTTACAGTGTTTAATCTTCTGTTGTTTTTTTCTGCATGTTTATAACTACAAATCTGCTGCGTTTTATATCTGTTTTTTTCTGCATGTTTTATAACAACAAGCTGCTGCGTTATTTTCTGCTGTTGTTTACAAATCTGCTGCGTTTTATAGGATAATTGTTGCGTTTACCGTGTTTAATCTGCTTTTTTTTTTTTGCATATTTTCTACAACGTTCCACCATTAATAGAAGTTGTTGACTATATGGAATCCTCTACAAAGCTTAAATCAAGTTTTGATGGTTGTGACACGGTTGCAAAGAGTAAGAGATTAGGACAACATGCGACACTGGGAAAGGGTAAAGAAACAATTACTTGTGCCACAGGAGAGAGTTGGGATGGTAATACAGTGTTGGATTCTACAGACACCAAAACCACAAGAACGCCTAGAGGTCGTACCCACTTGGATAAGCTTGCTCGGCAAAGGATCCAAGGAATTAGAAGGGATGTAGCATTCAATAAACTAGGACAACCAATAGGAGAAGCTGCTGTTGCAATGCAAAGTTATATTGGTGTGCTTGCTCGAGAAAAGGTTAATATTAGATACAAGACTTGGAAGCATGTCCCAACTGATGTTAAAGAATTGATATGGCAATCAGTACATGTAAGTTAGCATATTTTAATAAGTCTAATATTCACGTATAATTGTTATATTTTATTGTATTTCCACTTCTATTATTTATAGTTGGCGTACAATGTTGACACAAGGTGGAAGACGGGATTATTGAAACATTATGTGTGACCATTATGTTTTCTTCACATTATTGTATGCTATGCTAATTTTATTATCTTTGTAATGACAGACATCTTTATAAGAAGACGCTGAAAGAAAATAAGAAAGAGAAATTCTTATTTATGAATCCACACAAGATCCCACATATGGCAAAAACTACACATGACAAAATAGGTAAGCTTGAAAGGTTGAACCAAAAGGCAAGTCTTTTAGCAGATAGGCTAACTGGTGCATCAGCAAATCAACTAGTTTTGGTGCCATGTAATATTGGGTAAGTAAGAATTAAAACATCACTTTAAATTGCTTCCTTTAACTAATTTATTGAATTATATGCACTAATTATATGTCTATGACTAGTTTCCATTGGATTCTTACTGTCATTGAACCGTACAAGGATGTTATTTATTTGTTGGATTCCCTAAGTCACCGCATTCGCGATGAGGATTGGAAATATGTAGTGGAAATGTGAGTTCATATTTTTTTAGTAAATATTTTTTAACTCAATAAAAAACTCATATATCAAATATTATTAACTGATGAAGGGCCTTAAGATTGTTTAATTCAAATAAAGGAAGGAAAGGTAGAAAAAACGCTAAGTGGGAGGTACTAAAGGTATGTGTAATTTTGTTTAACATGTATTTTAATGTGTATATTTGTCATTGACAATTTGGCTCTAATCATCATAGGCTCCTCAGCAACAAGATGCAAAACAATGCGGTTATTATGTGACGAGATTTATGAGACAAATTATTGAAGAGATTGAAACTATCCAGAGAGATTCACTACGATCAATAGTAATATTATTTTGCTTAACTCAAATTTTAGTAAAATTTACAAAGTGAGTTTTGATTATTTTTTCAATTAACGTAATAAGTGCGTGTGTTCATAGTTCACAAAAGCAGAGTATTCTCGAGAAGAAATTGATGAGGTACGGTCCGAGTTGGCGGAATGTATACAAGATCATATTTATGAGTAGGTATGTAATGATGGTTGCCATAAATCTATTTAGAATTTAGTTTATGAAATGATGACCATTTATTTCCCATTGAGTTAAATCAAGCATATGAATTGTGAAATGTATGCCGCTATATGTTTTATCTTGGGATCCATGTTTCATAAATTGCTTTTCTGTCTTACTAGTTACAAGTATATGCTTGCTATAGGGCTGACCCATTTTTTCATTGCTCAGATGATGTTCATCCAACATTGAAGAAACCGTCTGCAAAGTTCACTACGGATCGTAAAGTAAGTACCTTTGATGACTATTATTTTCGTGTATAGATAGCTCTTTTTTTCTCATTCTTGTACCTTTTTTTTAGTTAATATTTACATAGAAGAATGCTAGCTAGTCTCTATTTTCACATATTTAGTAAGCATACCTCATCTTTGCCATACAATTTTCTTTACTTTATGTATTCTATAAATATTATTACATCAGATAAAATGCTTATGGATTTCTTGATACTTGATTTGGATCTATGTGAACTTGCTAATAAGTATTATGACACATTTAACTTGCTTATGGATTTTATCGGTGTCGTTTATCTCATTCATTAATATGACTTATATTATTTCACACAAAATCTCTAACATCAAATTTTTATTTTGATGCAGTGTTAAATCATAGTTAAAGAGTTTGAGAAGTTGAACCCAAAGAAAGGTGCAGTCACAGCTGTTGGTGAAGGATATTTTGATGATGATCTTGTTAAACTTAATATAGATACACTATTAATTTGAGGAATGTGCGTTTTTTTTGGATAATATGAAGTTGTACCTTTTGTTAAATAGCTACATTTTAAAAAAGATTGTGGATACTTATATTTTTTGTTTGTGGATATTCATATTTACCGTTATGCATGTATTGTGTAGATATTTTTTGTATATTTTGGTAAAATAATTATATTTTAAAAAAAACACAACACTTTCTATCCATTTAAAAAATATCTTGTTTGTTAAAAAGACAACGCTTTTTAAGCGTCGTAAAAACTTTTACCTTGTACAAAATAACAACGCTTTTTAAGCGTTGTAAAAACTTTGTCATGTTAAAAATGACAACGCTTTTTAAACGTTGCAAAAGTGTGGTCATTGCAAAAGATCAACAACGTTATTTAAGTGTTGTAAAAAATGTTGTCTTTATCAAAAATAACAACGCTTTTTAAACATTACAAAAGCGTTGTCTTTGCACAAAATGACAACGTTTTTTAAGCGTTGTCTTTGAACAGACTTTAACAACAGTGCTTTTAACAACGCATTTTAAGTCACATAGACAACGTGGAAAAAGCGTTGTCGTTTAGCTTTTTTCTTGTAGTGTGTGTGTGTGTGTGTATATTGTACTTCGGTTTACATGGATTTGGTTTGATTCGATTTACTTTAGTTCTTATTTGCTTCAGTTCTGATTTGGTTCATTCAATTCAAAATATCGATTTAATCGGTTAAATCGAATTTGATTTTCAAAACAGAACCCGAACCGATTAAACTGATATTTTTGAAAAAAAAAATTGAACATCCTAATTAATCAACTTAGATGTTTTTGTTTACAGTGTTGACATTGTAATTACGGTGGATCGACATGATGCAGGAGCACAAAATGCCGGAATTGCAAATATTTGCCATACTCACATCCATTGGTATCACTATCTACTAGCTCTACTAGGACTTTGTCTAGGACTGGAGTCTCTTTGACTTCAAATCCCCCAACCGCTTTGTTAAAGAAAATCATATTACAACTCATCTATATATATATATATATATATATATATATATATATATATATATATTATACTTTGGTTTACATGGATTGTCAATTTGATACCGTTGGAATTAAGTCAAGTAGAGAACCAAATAATTAATTTGGCTTCCTTGGAAATCATTCGACGCGCAATTTAGAATTTCTACAAGTACATATGCATGCTAAATGAATTTAATAGTCATATACATTTTGATAATATTATATTGATTGGTGTATAATCATATTTACATGTATATGTACAGATTAGAGAACGTGCATCTTCAATTACAACATATCACGAGAATCTATATATAAACTTTCATTCTCCATATTAGACATGCAATTCCGACATGGCGTGTAGAATTAGACATGCAATTCCGACATGGCGTGTAGAATTAGACATGAAATTCTGATTTCTGATGGTTGAGTTTTTCTCTAATGATTCCTATAATACTAAATTTTTAAAGTCGGGCAACAGTTAGCATTTAAGCAGGTCCTTGCGGAAGTGATCTATGCTCCTTTTGTCATTTTTTCCTCAAAATTTAAAGAGTCCCGAGATATGTTAATTTAGTACTTTTTTAAGACCATCAGTGTTTTCTCAGAAATGAGGTACTGTCTTAGTTTTTTCATGGCTGCATGATGAACTAAGGAAGGAGGGAAAACTATATAAAGGATGTTATTGTATTTGTTTTGGATGACACTGCTAGGTTTAACATTGAAACACGGGTCACACTTGGGACATGAACAACTTTGCTCTAATTTCATGTTTGTCAAACATACTTGTGAACTTTATGAGTATTTTTGTGTTGTCATTTTTCTTAAGTGGACAGGGACAAATGACTAATCTCTTAGGAGAAGTGTCTTACCTGTAGCCACCGCCTATGCCCGTGGGATACTGCTCAGTTGCCAGTGCTCCACTCGGCCCGCCCACTCCATTATACTAATA
The DNA here is from genome assembly GCA_024364735.1 of Boesenbergia rotunda. Taxonomy (NCBI): domain Eukaryota; kingdom Viridiplantae; phylum Streptophyta; class Magnoliopsida; order Zingiberales; family Zingiberaceae; genus Boesenbergia; species Boesenbergia rotunda. The sequence goes on from JAGFNQ010002390.1 coordinate 229,010, forward strand.
AAATATAATTTTAATAATATTTAAAATTTATATAATTATTATCTTTCAAATTTAAAAAACACCTTTCTCATGGGACGGAAAAAAAGCAATAGCAAATTTTGAATATTTTATTATTTATAATTATATTTGTGGTTTCTTTCGTCTCTACATTACACTCATATAACTGTACTTCTCCTCTATAACGAGCACAACACTATATCTATCCTACTCCTTTCTCCTCTCTCCGCAACGAAACTTCAGTCTCTGTCCTGAGCCGTCCTTTGTCTGAGCCGTCTAGGCTTGTGCAATCGGTTCAAACTGAACCAACCGAACCAATTAATCCTAAAACCAAACTAATCGAATTTTTTTGAACCAACCGAACCACACATTCCGAAAAATAGAACCAACCGAACTGATAAAACATTGGTTAATTCAATTTTCGACCGAAATAACCGTATTTTTTGTTCGATTTGATTTGGTTCCGGTTTAATTTGGTTTGGTTCCAATTTGGTTAAGTTCAACTCACAATATCGATTTGGTTTGTTCTGATTTAATTAATTTCAACTCATAATAACAATTTGGTTTGATTTCGGTTTGGTTCGATTTACTTTAGTTCCTATTTGGTTCGGTTCTGATTTGCTTAATTCAAATCAAAATATCGGTTTAATCGGTTAAACCGAATTTGATTTTCAAAACAGAAATCGAACCGATTAATCTGATATTTTTGGGGAAAAAATGAACCTCCTAATTAGATGTTTTTGTCTACGCTGTTGGCAGTGTAACTACGATGGATCGACGTGATGCAGGAGCACAAAATGTCGATATAACATATATTTGTCATACTCACATCTATTAGTATCACTGTCTACCAGCTCTACTGGGACTTTGTCGAGGGTTGGGGTCTCTTTGACTTCAAATCCCCCAACCGCTTTCTCAATGACAAACTCACATCGTAAAGAAAATATATTACTAAGCATCCATATATGGTAAGTCATATATATATATATATATATATATATATATATATAACCTTATACTTTGGTTTACATTGATTGTGAATTTGATACATTTGGAATTAAGTCAAGTAGAGAACCAAATGATTAATTTGGCTTCATTGGAAATCATTTGACGTGCAATTTAGAATTTCTAGAGGTATAAATGCATGATAAATGAATTTAATAGCTATATACATTTTGATAATATTATATTGATTGGTGTATAATCATATTTGCATGTATATGTACAGATTAGAGAACGTGCATCTTCAATTACAACATATCTTAAGGAATCTATATAGAAACTTTCATTCTCCATATTAGACATGCAATTCCGACATGGCATGTAGAATTAGACATGAAATTCTAATTTCTGATGGTTGAGTTTTTCTCTAATGATTCCTATAACACTAAATTTTTAAAGTCGGACAATAGTTAGTATTTAAGCAGGTCCTTGAGGAAGTGATCTATGCTCCTTGTGTCTTTTTTTTCCCTCAAAATTTGAGGAGGCCTGAGATATGTTAATTTAGCACTTTTTTAATGGCCATCAGTTTTTTCTCAGAAATGAAGTACTGTCTTAGTTTTTTCATAGCTGCAAGATGAACTGAGGAAGGAGGTAAAAACTATATAAAGGATGGTACTGTATTCGTTTTGGATGACACTGCTAGATTTAACATTGAAACTGGGGTCACACTTGGGACGTAGACAACTTTGCTCTAATTTCATGTTTGTCATACATACTTGTGAACTTTATGAGTATTTTTGTGTTGTCGTTTTTCTTAAGTGGATAGGGACAAATGACTAATCTCTTAGGAGAAGTGCCTTACATATAGCCACCGCCCATGCCCATGGGATACTGCTCAGCAGCCAGTGCTCCACTCGGCCCGCCCACTCCATTATACTAATAAAATATAATTTTAATAATATTTAAAATTTATATAATTATTATCTTTCAAATTTAAAAAACACCTTTCTCATTGGACAGAAAAAAAACAATAGCAGATATTGAATATTTTATTCTTTATAATTATATATATTTGTGATTTCTTTCATCTCCACATTACACTCATGTAACTGTACTTCTCCTCTATAACGGGCATAACACTATATCTATCCTACTCCTTTCTCCTCTCTCCGCTACGAAACTTCAGTCTCTATCCTGAGCCATCTTTTGTCTGAGCTGTCTAGTTCAAATCGAACCGACCGAACCAATTAATCCTAAAACCAAACTAATCGAATTTTTTTCGAACCAACCGAACCGAACATTCCGAAAAATCGAACCGATAAAACATTGGTTAATTAAATTTTCGACCGAAATAACCGAATTTTCGGTTCGATTTGATTTGGTTCCAGTTTAGAGAAAATCTTGCTATGTTGATTAAGCCAAATTCATTCATATCAAGCCCATTATGCCCAACACGGGCCTGACCTGATGTGAATCATGTCAGACCAAACATGTGCTTGATATGGAAAAATATCAAACCCAACATGGGTTTGATATTTTTCCTATGTTATGCATGTTTGCATCTAAAAAGAGAGAAGAAAAAGAAGAGAGAGAGAAAAAAAAAAGAGAAGAGAAAAATGTATGGAAAAGAGAGATGAATGAGAAGAGAAGAGAGGTTACATGCATAAGAGAGAAAAAGAAAGAGATGTTGCATGTATAAAAGTCAGATTTATCTGAAGAGTAAAATGGGAAAAGCACTGAAAAAAGTCTGCTTTTTAGTTAATATCAAAGTAGCATGCTCCTTTTGGTCAATTTGAAAAGTTATGTGTGCCCTTTGATAAATTACCGTATAATTTATGATAGTGGGGGTATGCTGACCTATCTAATTAGTTAATTAGGTTATCCAATTAGTTAATTAGGTTAATAGTGTTGGTGAAATAATACTTCATATGTTCGAGTTCGATTTGATGAGGTTTGTCAAGTTAAGTAGATAAATAAGGTCGCATGTTGGCAAAAGAGAGGTCAACGAAGTCCTTAATGAAATCCGTTCTGGTTGACTGACTTGTCAATGAGTTAGATAAATAGTAAATAGGGATCCCGTGATCAATATTTAAGTAGATTGACAATTCAAATAAGTTGACAAATATTAATGTAAGATTGTTGTTAGAATTTATTCATGATCATTTAGAAGACTATAAAAAAAGGATAAAGGAAGCTCGAAAAATAAGAATTCTCCTAAAACAAAACAATTTTTTTTATGTTCCTCATTCCACTACAAAATTTATATTTTATTTTTATTTAATATTTTTATTTTGAGCTTGAGGTTTTTAACTCTTCAAAGCTCCATCTTTGTTGCAAAAAAAATTTTAAAATATTTTTTTATCTCTAAAAAGTTTTATAAAGAAAAAGATATATTGACTTTTCTAAGATTGATTCATCTTGTTGAGAAATAGAAACATTAGGATTTTGATCCATGATAAAATATTTTGTGTTTATTATTTTATGTTTTTTATTTTAACCAATTTGGCTCCTTATTCTTAATCTTAACCAATTGAAATGTTTTAACTTTGATATATGCATTGGAAATATTTGTGAAACATCACGTTTCTTCTCTAATCCTAACATAATGAAGTTTTAGATTATAATTAGTTTCATGTCGCTAATATAATAATAAGAAAGTGTGAAACTATCAAAGCACATGGAGATGGACCTTTACTCTATATTTATCCAGACGGGATCTAGGGGTGATCAAGAAAGTTTATGACATAGCTCAATGAGCTCTATTGTACTTTGGAGGGGCATTGTTTTGTTAGTGGGGACGTTATAATTTGTGATAGTGGGTATGTGTTTGCATGCTTTAAATGCATTGAAAAATGAAATTGAAACTTAAAATAAAATTTATATTATAATTACAATGAAAAATGAAACCCATATGATTTTATTTCATATAGGTTTTAAGGAAGAGGAAACAAAGCCTTGGGCTATAATGCTTTGATAGTGTGTTCATATTGACTCCCAAATATATATTCATAGTTTGATTTTTAACTACAGCGTATTGTAAACTATTTTCTTCTCGTGGGATGTCAAACCTTAGATATTGAGTTGTTAGTCCACCTACTATGAGCACTTTCGTGTGTACTCTGATGGTTAGTGAAAATTTTTATAAGGTTGAGCCGGTCATTCCAGTATTATTTGACTAGAATGATGGGATACCTTGTACTAGCTAAATCAAATAAAAAGTAAATAAGAATTGAGTTTTAAGCAATTCATGTCGTCTCCCAAACACCAATAAATTAATTCTCAACTACGGTGGGATGGCAAAGATGGGATATTGAGCTATTGGGCCTCCCTCCATGAGTACTTTCGAATTTATCTTAATGATCAGTAAGAAACTTATGTGGAGTCAGACCGATAAAGACCGAGTGTTCACTAAAAATAAAAAATTTAAAAAAAAAGAGAAAATAAGAATTGAGTTTCGAGCAAATCCTTGCACCCACACTAGGAATCAATCAGCTCCAGAGACAAAGTTGGGTTAGGAGTTGTTTAGCCCATGTGCCGAATCAGGCCATATTGAAGTCTGCCTCAATCAAAACCCAGATAAAATTTTACATTTGCTCTAGATGATAAAGTTTTAGATTATTATTAGTCCCATATTGTTAAAATAACAATAAGTAAAATGTAAAAGTTGCTATTAAAGTATTTGGATATGAACCTTTGCTCCATACTTACCTGGACGAGGTTGATAGGCGATCAAGAAGGCCTATAACCTAGACCAATGACCTCCATTGCACTTTGGAGGAGCATTGGTCTACCATCTTCCCAAGTTGGAAGAGTGGACGTCATAATTTATGATAGTGGGGGTACGCGTTCGCGCGGCCCCTGCCCAAATATCAAAATAAATTTTTATTTATTTTAATGCTAATTTTATTATTAATAATAATAATTTATACTTTACACCGTAGTCTTATTTAATAGTGTTAATCATTTAGGAAAATATTCTTACATTTCAAAAAAAGCAAAATTTAATTAGAAATAAAAAAATATTTTAAAATATAATATTTGTAGGGCCAAAAACTAAAATTACTCTATTTTATATATTCTTTTGCTAAATTTAATTAATTTTTTTTATATATAATTGCATTGAAATAAGAATATCTTCAATGACAATTTTAATAATTAAGGGTGCTCTTGTTTTTTTGCCACTTCTTATTTCTTTTGAAAGTTAATATAATTTAGAGAAAAAACAAATAAAAAGTAAATCAAATAAAAAGCAATTTTAATAATTAAGGATGTTCTTATTTCTTGTTTTTTTACATTTCTTGTTTTTTATAAGGTTGAGCCGGTCATTCTAGTATTATTTGACTAGAATGATGGGATACCTCGTACTAGCTAAATCAAATAAAAAGTAAATAAGAATTGAGTTTTAAGCAATTCATGTCGTCTCCCAAACACCAATAAATTGATTCTCAACTATGGTGGGATGGCAAAGATGGGATATTGAGCTATTGGGCCTCCCTCCATGAGTACTTTCGAATTTATCTTAATGATCAGTAAGAAACTTATGTGGAGTCAGACCAATAAAGACCGAGTGCTCACTAATAAAAGTTTTTTTAAAAAGAGAAAATAAGAATTGAGTTTCGAGCAAATCATTGCGCCCACACTAGGAATCAATTAGCTCTGGAGGCAAAGTTGGGTTAGGAGTTGTTTAGCCCATGTGCCAAATCAGGCCATATTGAACTCTGCCTCAATCAAAACCCAAATAAAATTTTACATTTGTTCTAGATGATAAAGTTTTAGATTATAATTAGTCCCATATTGTTAAAATAACAATAAGTAAAATGTAAAAGTTGCTATTAAAGTATTTAGATACTAACCTTTGCTCCATACTTACCTGGACGAGGTTGATGGGCGATCAAAAAGGGCTATAACCTAGACCAATGACCTCCATTGCACTTTGGAGGAGCATTGGTCTACCATCTTCCCAAGTTGGAAGAGTGGACGTCATAATTTATGATAATGGGGACACGCGACCCCTGCCCAAATCTCAAAATAAATTTTTATTTATTTTAATGATATTTAATTATTAATAATAATAATATATACTTTACACCGTAGTCTTATTTATCAGTGTTAATCATTTAGGAATATATTCTTACATTTTTTTTAAAAGCAAAATTTAATTAGAAATAAAAATATATTTTAAAATATAATATTTGTAGGGCCAAAAATTAAAATTACTCTATTTTATATATTGCAAAATTTAATTAATTTGTATATATAATTGCATTGAAATAAGAATATCTTCAATGACAATTTTAATAATTAAGGGTGTTCTTGTTTTTTTGCCACTTCTTATTTCTTATGAAAGTTAATATAATTTAGAGAAAAAACAAATAAAAAGTAAATCAAATAAAAAGCAATTTTAATAATTAAGGGTGTTCTTGTTCTTATTTCTTGTTTTTTTACATTTCTTGTTTTTTATAAGGTTGAGCCCGTCATTCTATTATTATTTGACTAGAATGATGGGATACCTCGTACTAGCTAAATCAAATAAAAAGTAAATAAGAATTGAGTTTTAAGCAATTCATGTCGTCTCCCAAACACCAATAACTTGATTCTCAACTACGGTGGGATGGCAAAGATGGGATATTGAGCTATTGGGCCTCCCTCCATGAGTACTTTCGAATTTATCTTAATGATCAGTAAGAAACTTATGTGGAGTCAGACCGATAAAGACCGAGTGTTCACTAAAAATAAAAGTTTTTTTAAAAAAGAGAAAACAAGAATTGAGTTTCGAGCAAATCCTTGCGCCCACACTAGGAATCAATCAGCTCCAGAGGCAATGTTGGCTTAGGAGTTGTTTAGCCCATGTGTTGAATCAGGCATATTGAAGTCTGCCTCAATCACAACCCAGATAAAATTTTACATTTGCTCTAGATGATAAAGTTTTAGATTATAATTAGTCCCATATTGTTAAAATAACAATAAGTAAAATGTAAAAGTTGCTATTAAAGTATTTGGATACGAACCTTTGCTCCATACTTACCTGGACGAGGTTGATAGGCGATCAAGAAGGCCTATAACCTAGACCAATGACCTCCATTGCACTTTGGAGGAGCATTGGTCTACCATCTTCCCAAGTTGGAAGAGTGGACGTCATAATTTATGATAGTGGGGGTACGCGTTCGCGCGGCCCCTGCCCAAATCTCAAAATAAAATTTTATTTATTTTAATGCTAATTTTATTAATAATAATAATAATTTATACTTTACACCGTAGTCTTATTTAATAGTGTTAATCATTTAGGAATATATTCTTACATTTCGAAAAAAGCAAAATTTTATTAGAAATGAAAAAATATTTTAAAATATAATATTTGTAGGGCCAAAAATTAAAATTACTCTATTTTATATATTATTTTGCTAAATTGAATTAATTTTTTTATATATAATTGCATTGAAATAAGAATATCTTCAATGACAATTTTAATAATTAAGGGTGCTCTTGTTTTTTTGCCACTTCTTATTTCTTTTGAAAGTTAATATAATTTAGAGAAAAAACAAATAAAAAGTAAATCAAATAAAAAACAATTTTAATAATTAAGGGCGTTCTTGTTCTTATTTCTTGTTTTTTTACATTTCTTGTTTTTTTACATTTCTTGTTTTTTATAAGGTTGAGTCGGTCATTCTAGTATTATTTGACTAGAATGATGGGATACCTCGTACTAGCTAAATCAAATAAAAAGTAAATAAGAATTGAGTTTTAAGCAATTCATGTCGTCTCCCAAACACCAATAAATTGATTCTCAACTACGGTGGGATGGCAAAGATGGGATATTGAGCTATTGGGCCTCCCTCCATGAGTACTTTCGAATTTATCTTAATGATCAGTAAGAAACTTATGTGGAGTCAGACCGATAAAGACCGAGTGCTCACTAAAAATAAAAGTTTTTTAAAAAGAGAAAATAAGAATTGAGTTTCGAGCAAATCCTTGTGCCCACACTAGGAATCAATCAGCTCCGGAGGCAAAGTTGGGTTAGGAGTTGTTTAGCCCATGTGCCAAATCAGGCCATATTGAAGTCTGCCTCAATCAAAACCCAGATAAAATTTTACATTTGCTCTAGATGATAAAGTTTTAGATTATAATTAGTCCCATATTGTTAAAATAACAATAAGTAAAATGTAAAAGTTGCTATTAAAGTATTTGGATACGAACCTTTGCTCCATACTTACCTGGACGAGGTTGATGGGCGATCAAGAAGGCCTATAACCTAGACCAATGACCTCCATTGCACTTTGGAGGAGCATTGGTCTACCATCTTCCCAAGTTGGAAGAGTGGACGTCATAATTTATGATAGTGGGGGTACGCGTTCGCGCGGCCCCTACCCAAATCTCAAAATAAATTTTTATTTATTTTAATGCTAATTTGATTATTAATAATAATAATTTATACTTTACACCGTAGTCTTATTTAATAGTGTTAATCATTTAGTAATATATTCTTACATTTCAAAAAAAGCAAAATTTAATTAGAAATAAAAAATTATTTGAAAATATAATATTTGTAGGGCCAAAAATTAAAATTACTCTATTTTATATATTGCAAAATTGAATTAATTTTTTTATATATAATTGCATTGAAATAAGAATATCTTCAATGACAATTTTAATAATTAAGGGTGTTCTTGTTTTTTTACCACTTCTTATTTCTTATGAAAGTTAAAATAATTTAGAGAAAAAACAAATAAAAAGTAAATCAAATAAAAAGCAATTTTAATAATTAAGGGTGTTCTTGTTCTTATTTCTTGTTTTTTACATTTCTTGTTTTTTATAAGGTTGAGCTGGTCATTCTAGTATTATTTGACTAGAATGATGGGATACCTCATACTAGCTAAATCAAATAAAAAGTAAATAAGAATTGAGTTTTAAGCAATTCATGTCGTCTCCCAAACACCAATAAATTAATTCTCAATTACGGTGGGATGGCAAAGATGGGATATTGAGCTATTGGGCCTCCCTCCATGAGTACTTTCGAATTTATCTTAATGATCAGTAAGAAACTTATGTGGAGTCAGACCGATAAAGACCGAGTGCTCACTAAAAATAAAAGTTTTTTAAAAAAGAGAAAATAAGAATTGAGTTTCGAGCAAATCCTTGCGCCCACACTAGGAATCAATCATCTCCGGAGGCAAATTGGCTTAGGAGTTGTTTGGCCCATGTGCCAAATCAGGCCATATTGAACTCTGCCTCAATCAAAACCCAAATAAAATTTTACATTTGCTCTAGATGATAAAGTTTTAGATTATAATTAGTCCCATATTGTTAAAATAACAATAAGTAAAATGTAAAAGTTGCTATTAATGTATTTGGATACGAACCTTTGCTCCATACTTACCTGGACGAGGTTAATAGGCGATCAAGAAGGCCTATAACCTAGACCAATGACCTCCATTGCACTTTGGAGGAGCATTGGTCTACCATCTTCCCAAGTTGGAAGAGTGGACGTCATAATTTATGATAGTGGGGGTACGCGTTCGCGCGGCCCCTGCTCAAATATCAAAATAAATTTTTATTTATTTTAATGCTAAAATTATTATTAATAATAATAATTTATACTTTACACTGTAGTCTTATTTAATAGTGTTAATCATTTAGTAATATATTCTTACATTTCAAAAAAAGCAAAATTTAATTAGAAATAAAAAATTATTTTAAAATATAATATTTGTAGGGCCAAAAATTAAAATTACTCTATTTTATATATTATTTTGCAAAATTGAATTAATTTTTTTATATATAATTGCATTGAAATAAGAATATCTTCAATGACAATTTTAATAATTAAGGGTGTTCTTGTTTTTTTGCCACTTCTTATTTCTTTTGAAAGTTAATATAATTTAGAGAAAAAACAAATAAAAAGTAAATCAAATAAAAAGCAATTTTAATAATTAAGGGTGTTCTTGTTCTTATTTCTTGTTTTTTTACATTTCTTGTTTTTTATAAGGTTGAGCCGGTCATTCTAGTATTATTTGACTAGAATGATGGGATACCTCGTACTAGCTAAATCAAATAAAAAGTAAATAAGAATTGAGTTTTAAGCAATTCATGTCGTCTCCCAAACACCAATAAATTGATTCTCAACTACGGTGGGATGGCAAAGATGGGATATTGAGCTATTGGGCCTCCCTCCATGAGTACTTTCGAATTTATCTTAATGATCAGTAAGAAACTTATGTGGAGTCAGACCGATAAAGACCGAGTGCTCACTAAAAATAAAAGTTTTTTAAAAAAGAGAAAATAAGAATTGAGTTTCGAGCAAATCCTTGCGCCCACACTAGGAATCAATCAGCTCCGGAGGCAAAGTTGGGTTAGGAGTTGTTTAGCCCATGTGCCGAATCAGGCCATATTGAATCTGCCTCAATCAAAACCCAATAAAATTTTAATTTGCTCTAGATGATAAAGTTTTAGATTATAATTAGTCCCATATTGTTAAAATAACAATAAGTAAAATGTAAAAGTTGCTATTAAAGTATTTGGATACGAACCTTTGCTCCATACTTACCTGGACGAGGTTGATGGGCGATCAAGAAGGCCTATAACCTAGACTAATGACCTCCATTGCACTTTGGAGGAGCATTGGTCTACCATCTTCCCAAGTTGGAAGAGTGGACGTCATAATTTATGATAGTGGGGGGTACGCGTTCGCGCGACCCCTGCCCAAATCTCAAAATAAATTTTTATTTATTTTAATGCTAATTTTATTATTAATAATAATAATTTATACTGTACACCGTAGTCTTATTTAATAGTGTTAATCATTTAAGAATATATTCTTACATTTAAAGCAAAATTTAATTAGAAATAAAAAATATTTTAAAATATAATATTTGTAGGCCAAAAATTAAAATTACTCTATTTTATATATTATTTTGCTAAATTGAATTAATTTTTTATATATATAATTGTATTGAAATAAGAATATCTTCAATGACAATTTTAATAATTAAGGGTGTTCTTGTTTTTTTTTTTTTTGCCACTTTTTATTTCTTTTGAAAGTTAATATAATTTTGAGAAAAAACAAATAAATGAAGCTATATTTTTTGTTATAGGTAAATTTGAACCCATTAAGAGAGTGTTTGGGAGAGCTTCTACTATCTGTTTTTTAGATTCTGGCTACACAGAATCACTTTTGAGTGTTTGGGAAGGCTAGATTCTGCTTTAGCTTCTGTTACTTTTGCTCAGAAGTTAGAAGTAAGAATTTGATGCTTCTACCTGCTTCTGCTTTTTTATTTATGATATAATATTAAAAAATAATATTTATATCCTTAAATAATATAATATTTTACCAGATTGCCACTTGCCGCTATATATATATATATTATATTTATATAAATAATATTATTTGTTATTTGTTATTTTTTATTAATTTTATATATTTTTTTCAAATATTCAAATTATAAAAAATTAATCTTAATACTATATTTAAAATATAATAATAATTATATCACTATTTAAAATATAATAATAATTACGTGAATAAATTATTGATAGTATCGAAATTATATTTAAATAATTAAAAATGATTAATTTATATAGTTTAAGGATATTATTGTCATTCAATTAAAAATTAAGTTTGGAAGCAATTATTCTCCCAAACACTCAAATTTTATCTTGTATCAGCTTTTGACTTCTATTTTCAAACACTGCTTACTTTAGCTTCTTACTAACTTCAAGATAATCACTACAAGAATCACTTTTCAAGAAGTAAAAGCTCTCCCAAACACTCTCTAAATTAGTTAATTAGATTAATAAATAGGTAAATTTGAACCATCAAATCAGTTATCAGGTTAATAAATCGGTAAATTGAAACCATCAAATCGGTTAATTAGGTTAATAAAACTTATACACTCGCTCAAGGTTGATGTGTTAGCGCAATTATATTTCAACTAGTTGAGTTCGGTATATCAAGTGGATCTGATTTAATATTGTATTTGATTGAGATTTGTCAAGTGTAGAGGTGTAAAACTAATTCGACAAGTGAAAGAAGTCGGAATAAATTAAGGTTAATAAGAAATTTAGCAAATTAATGGAGAAGTTCAAATGAAAGTTGGCAAATAGAGAAGTCTAGAAAGATCATATTAAGTGAGAATAATGATTGAGAGAGTAAAAATTATAATAAATGATGTGGCACCTTGCATGCATGCCCCCTAGGATATAGTTTGATTCGGAGTGGCAGTCGAAGACCGCCGATGGTGTCCAAGCGATAATCGGACGTATGCATGTAAAATGACACATCATGTCACGTCATGCCACATCATTTATTATGATTTTTACTTTTTCATTTTTACTCTCTCTATTATTTTGCTCATTAAATAATTGATAGATAAAGAAGTTTAACCAATTTTGACAAAAGAGAAATCCATGAAGACTTTAGCAGATAAAGATGCTCAAGTGAGATAGGTGCCAATAGGACGCTCTGCATGGGAAAAAAACGATTCTTTTTCAAATTGAATCAACTAAAAGAGTTTTTAGTCAACTATCAAGGCTGAGTCAATCGACTAGTCAAAAAAATGACTATTCATTTTGATTTAAGGTTTCTGACTTAAAGCTTTAAACTTGTTACAAAATTTTTCTCACACTTATGATTTCGTAGACTTTTGTAAGAGATTTATTTGCCTTTAAAAAGTTTCTTAAAAGAGAAAGGTATAGTGTTTTTTTGAGGTTGACTTAAAAGATTACGATTTCGTAGGCTTTTGTATGAGATTTCTTTGCCTTTAAAAGGTTTCTTAAAAGAGAAAGGTATAGTGGTTTTTTGAGGTTGACTTACCTTGTAAGTCCATAGGTTGCATAAGACAAACATTAGGGTTTTGAACCATGATAATATTTTTTTATTTATTATTTTATGTTTTAATATTAACAAACTCAAATGTTTTATATTTGCATTAAAAGGATTTTTCCAAACCTTAAATTTAGTCTTATTCATCCGGTCTAGTTGCTTTTCTAATCCTTCTAGATTTTAATAAGTCCTGCATCGCTAATTTGATAACAAAGACCGTGTGAAAGTTATGTTAAGACCGAAAAAATTTTAAATATTTTCATAATGATATAATATTGTCCACTTTGAGCATAAGCTCTCATGATCCACTTTGGACTTAAGCTCTCATGGTTTTGCTTTTGGGCTCTCCCAAAAGGTCTCATGCTAATAGAGATATTTTTTTTTCTTTATAAGCCTATGATCTTTTCCATGTATTTTCGATGTGGGACTATATTTGCAACCTTGCAACCCTAACAAATTGCTATTAAACCGTTGCTCCATATTTACCTGGACGGGGTCTATAGGTGATCATGAAGACCTATGACCAAGATCAATGATTTTTATTGCACTTTAGAGGGGCATTAATCTACCATCTCCCAAGTTGGGAGAGTGGATGTTATCAGCCTGTGAGAAAAATATCCTCTCCCATAGTAGCCAAATACAATTTTCCGATTTATCTCCTCATTGATGATCGTGAGGTCGATCGTGTGGGACTGTTGGGGTGATGGATATTATAATTTGTGTTAGTGGGTATGTGTTCATGCGGCACTACCAAATTCTTAAAATAATTGTATTCTCTTCGATAAAATTTGAGTTGGTATAAAAAATTATTAAAATAATCAAATAATTTTAGAACTTGATGATAGCAAACTAAAAAATGAAACTATATTTCTGGTTGTAGATTGTTTAAGAATCATAATAATTAGTTCCATCCTTGGACAATGTCTATAGGAGATCAAGAAGACTTGTGAGTTATGACCTAGCTCAACGGCCTCATTTTGGAGGAGCATTGATCTCTCCCATGTAAAAAAGTGGACGTCATAATTTATAAAAGTGGTACACATTTGCACGGCTCTACACAATTCTCAAAATATATTTTTTTATTTATCTTAATCATTATTTTATTAATAATAATAATAATTTTTTAAATATATTATATATGATTCAACATTATCTTATTCATTTAAAAAAATTAATATAAATCTAAAAAACAAAATAAAAAAACTAGATTTCTTATTATTGGTTAATTAAAATTTAATATTAAATCAATAAATCCTAATTATATATATATCGAAGAGAGAAGCTTGAACTCTAAGAGCAAATCTTATTAGTTTAAACCCAATATAATCCTACATCTAAATCCTAAATATATTCTAAAAAATTTAAAAAAAACTTCTAAATACAATCCAAGTCTCGAACACACGAATACAAGTCATCGACGAAGAAATGAAATATAATACACGAAATAACACGTACAAATACTCGAAAAGTACAACACAACTAAAGAACCGAAGTCGGGACGGGCTACTGGGCACTCCGGGCAACATCAACCTGAAATGGATAAATAAGTTATCAGGGGTGAGTCCAAGTGAACTCTGCGGGTAATAAAGATAGATATGCATGGTATCCAAAAGGCTAAATAAGCAGAACAGAAACAACACAGATACAATCTCATAAGGAAGCAGAAAATGCATAAAATTGAGAATACTAACTATACAATACATATCAGTATCAATCCCATGTGCGGGGTAGTAGGTCAGATAGCTCTTTCACACGAGCATACGCAAATCACCAAACCAAAAGTAAAATGCCTCCTGTATATGCATGTCATCCAAGTGCAGCAATCATAACTCAATCAAATGTAGCAAACATAGTCAAATGCAAGTCCCATGCATCGTATGCACATGATGCCATGATATGTGCTACTCAGTCTAGCTACTATAACATGTCATATGAATATGGTCGAGTGGATAGGGCTATGACAACTGTACGAACTTCGCCGCCACTGCTCCGGAGTGGCTGAGTGGACAGGATGCAATCAGAGACAACACTCCTACCCCATGTGATATGGGGGAGACTCGCTCTCATCTCCTCGTATCCCACAACGAAGGAGGGATCCCCGCCTACTACCACGCTCTAATAACCACTAACCGATGAGTGGATGAGTAGAGTAGAACGGAGTAAAACTGGCCACACCGCGATAATCACAAACCCTTGAGTGATCATGCGGTCAGATCCTGTATGATTGATGCATGATCTGTCTCAACCACAAGGGAGCCAAGGGTCGTCAATTATGAAACTGTGCAAGGATAATGCATGGCACTATATATGCAACACCCACCTAGTAGTCCTACAAAGACCTATGAGTCTAAAACACAAATCGAGGGCTACAATCAAACCACTAGGTGTATATGCAAAGTATAGTTAGTGATCGACCAAATGTAGAGTGTGAGGTGATATATCACTACTCCTAAGCCATATGCATACATGTCTATTCTACATAATGAAAATTACAAGTATCAAAACCGTATAGAAATAAATGGTGAGCAATCTCAAAGAACAAGCAGTAAGTATTAAGCAGGAAATTGAGAGGCAGATAAAGGCTTAACCTACTGCTATACATAAATAAACCATGCATAGAAATATGATCCTTGGGAATCCAATATTGATTTGGTCCGACTTGATTAGTCAAGCTTAGTTTGGGGATCCATGCTTGGACTCGGGTGCTAGGGCGGTTAATTACTGAAAGTAGGACCTAACTCGCGAATTGGATTTAAACCCAATTCTAGATCGATTTAGAACAGATTTCTGTTTTCCAAGAATCATATCAAGATTCTTGGAACCCAGGGTAAATTGTTCCAAATCTACTCTGAGTTCTTTGACTTGAGCTTTCAGGGAGGAATTCTCTTCCTCAAATCTTTGGACTTGAGTTGAGGTTTCTTCCTAAACTTGCTCAGTCAAAGGACTCGAGTTGGTCTCTTCCTTAAGGAGTTTTACCTCCTCTCGGAGAGACCTGACCCGATCATTGGACTTAGCCAGTTTGCAAGATAAGTAAGAAATCAATTCGTAAAGCTCTGATTCGCAGAAACTCGTTACCTTAAGTCGGTCCGTTTTCGACAGTGAGACGGTTCCATGCTCCGTTTCTTCGTCCGATTCAGAGTCAATGTCGATCTCATCATTAGCCGTTAAGGCGAGGAGGTTGGAGTACGTTGGTTCAACCTCATCCGATTCCGAGACGACTCGTCCCAGGTTTCTTGCAACGCCTTCTTCCTCCGTTGCTTCTTTGTCTCTTTCGCGTTCAGGCATTCGGACTTGAATTCCCCCTTCTTCCCACACCCATAACAGGTGAGATCCGCCTTGTTCTTTGGTTCAGCCAGATCGTCCTTTGGCTATCCCATCTTCTTCTTCTTCTGAGCCTTCTAAGCTCTGAACAGCTTCCGGACAACGTTCACAAGCTTCGGTAGCTCTTCCTCTTCGGATTTCGAGTCAAAATCTGATTATGGTTCTGGCGCCTTTTTCTTGGTTTTGCCTGCAATCAAAGTCACATCTTTTTCTATAAGTGAACCTTTAATATGCTCATGTAATTCGAATTCAGCAAACAATTCATCTAATTTTGTATTTGAAAGATTCTTAGAAACATTGTAGGCATCAACCATAGATGCCCACAGCGAGTTTCTAGGAAATGAATTTAACATATCCTGATTAAGTCCCTATTCTCGATCTTGTGCCTGATGATGTGTCCGTTCATGATTTCTTGAATCCGGACGTGTAGTTGGGAAGCAATTTCTCCATCCTATTTTTTTATATTATAAAGCTTATTTAACAACAGATCGCGACGGCTCACCTTAGTGTCAGAGGTGTCTTCGTGAAGTTCTATCAGCTTGTTCCAGAGTTCTTTGGCGCTGCTGAAGGGATCGACACGGTTAAGCTCCTCCTTTGTAAGTCTGCATTGGAGAGTCTATGTTGCCTTTGCATCAGCTTCGATTCTCTTTTTGGCAGTGATATTCCATTTGTCGTAGCTCAGTATCACTCCTTGCTCGTCTCTTGGAAGGTTGAATCCGGTTTGGATTATTATCCACATATCCACCTGAATTTTCAAGTGGACTTCCATTGGGCGCTTCCAATACCCAAAGTTTTCCCTAAAGAAGAGAGGGAGGTGAGCAGTATTGTAGCTCTCTTGCAAGGCCATAAGGATAGAAGAGAGAAATCTGAACTTGCAAAAATAAAAAACAAAAGAATGTACCAAGATTTTTGTCTTGGATTGGCAGTGTGGGATAAAAAGAAATGCGCTAGAGTGATTATTTCACCGTTCTCGAGTTAAAAAAATACGACGAAGAAAATTTCAGAAAGATGGCAAAATTGCCCCTTTTAAATACAAAAAATTCGAAAAGTTCTCTACTGGTGATTTTACCAAAATTGAGTAGCCCCCGCTCTGATACCAATTATAGGATCGAGATTTAGCGATAGAGGGGGGGGTGAATATCGCTTAACAAAACTTCGGATTTTAAAACTTAACGATGATAGAGTACACAGCGGAAACTTAAGGTTATAGTAAGCGTCGGAGTTAGAGAGAAATAGGAAGCGGCGAAAAATAAAACACAGCACGATCGCTAACTCAGGTTGATTTTACTTGCTTCAGAGTCTTGACCGGCTCCTACTGCAAGACACACGATCCTTGATCGTTTAATTTGGGCAATACTAATAATCGCAAGAATATTACAAATTACAAAAAAGAAGTATGTAATAAAAGAAAAACAATTATACCGACTCCTGAAATAAAAGAAAGATCTTCATTCGGAGAGTCGAACAACGTTTCAGCATTTATCGAAACTTCGGTCGCGCAACACACATAAGAAGAAACTGATTGTAATAATTCTATTATTTTAGATAACTTTGAAATTTTTATGGATTCTCATTATTAAGGTTGAATTGATCAATCAAATATCATCAATGACAATAATTTTCATTACAGGATTTGAATCAAACACTACCAATGTAATCCCATTACTATTGGCCCCTCAATAAATCTCATTACCATTTCGATTAATAAATTTGAACTAAATACCTCCTAAATTTATCGTGTTGATTGAATTCAATAATCAGATTTTCCAAAGTGAATATATATGAGAAAGCAAAATTGAGGCGGATGGATGGCTGCACGCTCAGCAATTAAGTTTATAATTATTTTAAGGCTTTTTAAATTTATATTTTATAAAATATCTTATTTATTTGTTCATAATTTATTATTTATTTTTATTGTAGCATAGAAACAGCTTCCGGCTACGGCCATGGCGATGGAATTTGTTGATTTTAAATACATGAATCAGAAGTAACGAAATTTATAAATCTGTAAACAATTTACTTGTTCGTATATAATGAATATTTCAGCAAATTAACATTTCTTCACTTTTTGGTAAAATATAGAATAATTTAATTATTTCTTCTTTGCAAAATAAAGAACAGAAATCAAAATAACTATAACTTATAAATTAACGTATGTTAATATTCATTTTCTTTTCTATTGAAGATTTATTATTCTTTAAATTGTAAAAGTCCAAAAAAATAAAATATAAATCTTAAAAATATAAATTTAAAAAATAAATTTATAATTATAAATCTTAGAAAGAAAATTTAAATTTTAATCCAAAATTAAAATTTTAAAAAATAATTTTTCAAAATAAAAAAAATAATTTCAAATTTTAATATACAAATATATTTTTGAAATTCTAAAAATTAAATTTTTAAATTTTAACTAAATAAATTTTAACTTAGGTGAGATAAAATTTGCTAGTATATATAAAGATTTCCTTCGGATCAAATTTTATTCCCACGGATCATTTAATTAGGTCTCCAATTCCATGATAGCAAAAATAAAAAGCAACTAAAATTGTGTGATACATTAGTGTTGGAATCCTTACTAACTAATTAATATCATTCTCATTAATTATTCATAATTGAATTGGTAATCACTCCACACTGCTAAAATGAGCACATTGGGTCCCCACGGGGATCCGGAGTGGTTAGTGCATGGGGGTGTTATCTAAGAGGTCCTGAGTTCGAGTCGCACGAGGCGCACTGAATTAAAACTCTGGGCGTTTGGTATATCAATTCTCGGCCCAACTGTGCACTAATTACTCCGGAGATTGTGATTTATCTCCCTCGTGATGGCCTTGGGACGGATGCAGCAGGGGCCCTGGGGGCGAGCGATTTCACTTTTGTGTCTAAAATGAGCACATTGGTGATTCCGACAGACTCATGGGGAGCTAAAGCTCCCCTCAGCCACCGCCATCAACCATTCTATCTAGAATTAAAGCAACAAGCCCCCACGGGCTGGATCAGATGGTGAGGTACTCGCCGCTTTCATCGGAGGGCATGGGTTCGAGGGTCGACGGTATGCCCGGGGGGTAAAACCTCGGCTGCTGTTTAAAAAAATCCCTCGCGCCTGGGTGCCTCACCATCCCAGCACTCACCGTGATTTACCCCCTCTGCGCACTTGTGAGGCAGAGACCAAGGGGCCGTTAGAGTGACGGATCCACCTTTTTTGCATAGAATTAAAGAAACAAAAACAGAGGAAAAAGCAAAGCAAAGCAAGAACTCAAAAACCGATTCAAATATACATATATCTCGATTGAGAAATGAGAGTAACCAAAGTGGAGGTTTGACCTTGTTGGTAGGGGCGTCAAAAATAAATCCAATCCGACGATCTAACCCGAATCGATCCGAAAAAAATTAGATTCGGGTTGAAAATTTTTGGGTTCGTGTTGATCCGAATTTAATATTTAGTGGATTTTTTAGAGTTAAATCAAATTTTGTTTTAAAAATTAAGATATTTTTATGTATATTAATATCAATATTAGTATGATCATGATAGAGTATTTAGATAAAAGTGAAAAATTATAGAAAAATTAGTGAAAAATACGTTTTGAATCGATTTTTTCAGATTATTTGGGTCGGGTTTAGGTTTGGGCGTTTCGGGTTAAATTCGGGTACAGATTGGGAGTTTAAAAAAAAATCCGAACCTGACCCGACAATTGACACCCCTACTTGTTGGTGACTGCGATAAATTGGAAAAATTTGGCGAGCATGAAATCCTTGCTTGACCTTTTATTCATGAGAGGATCAAAAGATAATTTTCTTTATATCTATAAGAAATTTGACTATGAATTAATCCGTCAAGTCAACCCTTTAATGAATTTCTCATAAGATTAAAAGGAAATATAATCATAAATTAACCCCTTAATCTCCTAATATATATGCAATATGAATGTTAAATGTGTCTCATGGCATAGTCAAGTTGGTGATTATTTGGTAGATTTGTAAATTGAGCCAAGCTCGAATTTCAATAAAGTTGAGAAAATAATTGATTTTGCTACTTAAGTATTTTGCATGCCAAATATAGCTAGTAATAGAAAATACGATATATAATCTTATTAATAATTATAAATAATAATAATAATCATCTTAGATTACTATTTTGTAAAAATTATCTTAGATCAATCTATATAGAATTATATTTCGATAGTCACAAATTCATTAAAAGAAAAGATGTGAAGGAAAATAATCAAAGAAGTAATTACATTGTCTTAATTACAAACGAAGACAAGATAAAGAAGAGACATAAAAAAACGACAACATGAGAACTTAATGATCACTCGAGGTTATAAATGCTTAGGGTTCATAAATCCCTTTACATACTATCCATATATCAAAAAAAAAAAAAGTAATTCCAAGAATTAATCATATTTATATATGCACCATATATCGATCTACATGGCATCACTGCAGCAGGGGCACGAGTGTTTTATGATCCGCCACTTTTGAATGCAATGCACGTGGAAGGTGTGCTTGCATGCCCACAGCTCCCGCAGAACGTCGCCGTCTATGAACACTTCCCAGCAGATGGAGCACTCCGTCTCCGACCACTTTAGCTTAGTCCTCCTATTCACCGAGAAGACAATCGTATCGCCTGCCGGCCAAAAGAACTCAAATTTCTTCCATCGCTCCTCCTCCTCCTCCTCTTCCTGCTGCCGTCTATGAATATTGGAATTTACATCATATGTAGGAACAACACCAATATAAACCAAGTCCTAGGTAAAGTGATAGGTGTACCTCTTTGACTACAAAGGTACCTTTAGCCTTAATGTTGCAGACTAGAGGCGATTTGGTAACAAGTGCAATAACCTGTAGGCCTTATTTTTCTATTAATTTCATAAGAACAACTAGACATATATGCCATAGATAATATGTGTGTGTGTATGATATATATATATATACACACATGATATTAGCTAAGCTATTAATTTACAAATTCACTTTGCAGGCGACAAATGAAACTAACACCTAAAATAACAGGCTAGAAAAATGTTCACTGACCCGATCCAACTCCCTCTGGGATATCTTGTTACTCTGTAAACCTCTGAGAACAGTCTTGCAGGTGTCCGCGGCTTTATTTACCTTGAAAAAGAAATCGCATAGCTTAATGCATCTAGCAATTTCAGTGAGCATAAAAGTTAGGCAACGCTGAGGAAATTTGTGATAACAATGCATACTTTGCTTGGAGTAGAGGAAACTGATATAACATACCATCCGAGATTCAACCAATCAAAATTTCAACAACCAGGACTCCAAGAGTAGCTAAATTCAGAAATGGATGAAGTACTTTCATTTCTTCTTGGCATGCTCAGCAGTGCGTTGGCACACCAATACAAAACTGGCAAATCAGAAATAATCCAGAAACCCAAAACAGCCATAGAGCATCATGATTTGTGGATGAAAATCGAAACACATATAACTTGAAGCCACCAGAAATAATAACAAGCTCAGGAAACTTCCAAATACTTGTGCTCTCAAACAGAGGTGATAGCAAAGGAAGGAAAACCATCAGAAATGTGCAGTGGAAGGGAATAAAGCAGAGATTGTCAGATTCCATCGTGGTTTTGTTCTCAAGATGACATGCTGGGTTGGTTTTCAGCGTGTCAAATGAGCAACAAGAGCAGTGGATGGTCTGATTGTTGCAAAAATTCAAAAACCAGATGGATTTGCTGCTCTAATGGTTTGACTTTCAAACAAATACGTTGGTTTTTGGCTTAGATCATGGATTTCTGCCCATTTATTCAGCATGTCAAATGTGCCAAAAGAGCATCCATGCTGACTTGCTGACCACAATGCAATACTGAATTTCGGGTGATTGTGTTACATGACTCTATCTGTAACTTGGAAAAATGCTTTGAAACGAAGCAACTTGAAATCTATGTGAATTGAAATTGCAAATGAAAAGAAACAGTGTTTATTTAATCTTTAATTTTCAGAAGCTTTAGTCGTCTCCTTCTGAATCGCCTCAAACCATTAACTCATCATCGTCCGAAACACTACCATTGGCGAGAGGAGGGGCGGCGACGGCAGGAGGAGGGTCGTTCGCGAGAGGAGGGGCGGCGACGGCGGCATGAGGGTCATTGGCGAGAGGAAGGTCGGCGGCAGCAGCAGGAGAGGCGACGGCGGGAGGAGGGTCGTTGGCGAGAGGAGGATCGGCGGCAGCAGCAGGAGGGGAGGCAATGGCGGGAGGAGAGGCATCGACGGCGGTAGGAGGGTCGACGACGGCAGCAGGATCGACGGTGACGACGACAAGAGCTAACACGTTGAGTGCGTAGATTACCGCGTAGCATGCCTGTCTGGCCTGATCGGCTGCGAGGAAGGCGGCTTCAGTCGCTGTTGGCGCGTTAATTGCCTGCGGGATTGCTATCTCCGCGAGATTGGAAGGATTGCGCCGTAAAAGAATCAATCAGAACTACATTTTGGAATTATCGCCGAATACGGCTCTTGAGCACCAAGACGTATTTCTCATCAGCACATTTCTTATGACAGTCATCGCCATCGGCCTCCTCATTTATATCCTCCTTCTGTTGCCGTTGCCAGTCCAAACAAGTATATTGACTCAATTCCAAGAGTTCTGGTTCTGGTATGTATGCGTATATGTATAATTTTAAAATATTTTTATTTTTAAATATTATAAATTAATACACATGTGCAGATGTTTATTGTGTTGCTTATCTTCCCATCAAACATATTCTACTGCTCAACACGCCACTACTTTCTCTGGATAATGTGCAAGATTATGTTTTCGCTAATGTCTATGGTAACTATATATAGATTAACTATTTAATATCAATAAATTGTTAAAAAAATCACTTAGTTACTTTTTTATTAATTTATTATTTGCAGGAAGTATTTACGGTTGAAATTTTATTTACGGATCAACTAACGAGTCAGGTGAGATTTATATATATTGATAATATAACTAATTAGTTAGGAGAATAAATGTATCTTCATTTAATTATATGTTAATTAACTATGTTATGTGGTGCATACAAATTACATTAATAGGACATATCATGTGGTATTGCATGGTTTTTAGACTTGAATTTTTAGTAAATTATTTGAATATTAAGTCTCGAACCGAACAGTACCGGAAGTTTGTCTTCTTCATTTTTTCCCCTTATGCGTTCCATTTCATGCAGGTATATTTGATCTATTAAACAAATATTTATTACTTATTAATTTAATTAATTAATTAAATTTTATTAAATAAGTATTTTTGGCGGTTTGCCAAACTATATTGGACCGTTAAACTATTCAACAAAAATAATGCGGCAAACACTGGGAAGTTTTTGTTTACGCTGTTGGCAGTCTTACTACGGTGGATCGACAGGATCCAAAAACATAAAATGCCGACATTACATGTATTTGTCATACTCACATCTATTAGTATCACTATCTACCAGCTCTACTGGGACTTTGTCAAGGACTGGGGTTTCTTTGACTTCAAATCTCCCAATCGCTTTCTCAGAGCCAAACATATATTGAAAAAAAATCATATTACTATGCATTTATGGTAAGTCATCGATTAATATAGTTAAATGATCAATTATATATATATATATATTATATATAAATATTACAGGACCTGAACATTATACTTCGGTTTACATGAATTGTGAATTTGATATCGTTGGCAGAGAATCAAATGATTAATTTTCCTACTAGCTTCCTTAGAAATCATTTAACGTGCAATTTTCAATTTCTATGGGTATATAAGCATGCTTAATGAATTTAATAGTTATATACATTTTAATAATATTATATTAATTAGTATATAATGATATTTGCATGTGTATGTACATATTAGAGAACATGCATCTTCAATTACAAAGATCACGAGGTTTGATTTCCAATATTTTTTTGAGTATTTTAAATCTTTTTCTTCATGTTTTAAATCCTAGTTTATTGTTAGAATACTATATAAAAATTTTCATTCCCCCCCCCCATTTAGATATACAATTCCGATATGACGTTAGAATCAGACATGCAATTCTTATTTCTGATGGTTGAGTTTTTCCCTAATGATTTCTATAACACTAACTTTTAAAAGTCGGGCAACAGTTAGCAATTAAGCAGGTCCTTGTGGATGTGATCTATGCTCCTTGTGTCATTTTTTCTTCAAAATTTGAAGAGCCATGAGATATTCCTTGATTTTTTTCTTTCTAATTTATTAATGTAATACTTATAATAGAAAGTTATTTTGAATAAGGTGGTGATTTAGTGGTGAAAAAAAATTTTGTTGGTATATTAGAACAAATTCCAAATAAATTGCATTATTATGTGTCAATAATTCTGAGATCACTACTAGTAATTCCAAGAGCACTACAGCTTAAGATGCAAAAAATTTTCTTCAACTGATCTGTTAATCTAGCACTTTTTTTATAGCTATCAGTTTTTTCTCAAAAATGAGGTATTGTCTTAGTGTTTTCATGGTTGCAGGATGAACTGAGGAAGGAGGGAAAAACTATATAAAAGATGATACTGTCTTCGTTTTGGATGTCACTACTAGGATTAACATTAAAACCGGGGTTACTCTTGGGATATGAACAACTTTGCTCTAATTTCATGTTTGTCATACATACTTGTGAACTTTATGAGTATTGACAAACATAAAATTAGAGCAAAGTTGTCCATGCCCCAAGTGTGACTCCTGTTTTAATGTTAATCCTAGCAGTGACATCCAAAACGAAGACAGTACCATTCTTTATATAGTTTCTCCCTCCTTCCTCGGTTCATCTTGCAGACATGAAAATAATAAGACAGTACCTCATTTTTGAGAAAAAACTGATGGCTATAAAAAAGTGCTAAATTAACAGATCAGTTGGAGAAAAGTTTTTGCATCTTAAGTTATAGTGCTCTTAAAATTACAGGTAGTGATCTTAGAATTACTGACATAATAATGCAATTTATTTGGAATTTATTCTAATATACCAAAAAAAAAAAATCACCACTAAATCACCAACTTATTCAAAAAAAAAAATCTATTATAAATATTACATTAATAAATTAGCAAAAAAAAATTGAAGGAATATCTCATGCCTCTTCAAATTTTGAAGAAAATAACACAAGGAGCATAGATCACATCCACAAGGACCTGGTTAAATGCTAACTGTTGCCCGACTTTTGAAAGTTAGTGTGAGAAAAACTCAACCATCAGAAATCAAAATTGCATGTCTGATTCTACAAGCCATATCGGAAATACATGTTAAATGGGGGGAATGAACATTTCTATATAGAATTCTAACAATAAACTAGGATTTAAAACATGAAGAAAAAGATTTAAAATAGTTAAAAAAATATTGGAAAATAAACCTCGTGATCTTTGTAATTAAAGATATATGTTCTCTAATATGTACATACACATGCAAATATCATTATATACTAATTAATATAATATTATTAAAATGTATATAACTATTAAATTCATTAAGCATGCATATATACCTGTAGAAATTAAAAATTGCACGTCGAATGATTTCTAAGGAAGCCAGTAGGAAATTAATCATTTGATTCTCTACCAACGATATCAAATTCACAATTCATGTAAACCGAAGTATAATGTTCAAACCCTATAATATTTATATATAATATAAATATATATATATATATATATATATATATATATATATATATATATAATTGATCATTTAACTATATTAATCGATGACTTACCATAAATGTGTAGTAATATGATTTTTTTTCAATATATGTTTGGCTCTGAGAAAGCGATTGGGAGATTTGAAGTCAAAGAAACCCCAGTCCTTGACAAAGTCCCAGTAGAGCTGGTAGATAGTGATACTAATAGATGTGAGTATAGCAAATACATGCAATGTCGGCATTTTATGCTTTTGGATCCTGTCGATCCACCGTAGTAAGACTGCCAACAGCGTAAACAAAAACTTCCCAGTGTTTGCCGCATTATTTTTGTTGAATAGTTTAACGGTCCAATATAGTTTGGCAAACCGCCAAAAATACTTATTTAATAAAATTTGATTAATTAATTAAATTAATAAGTAATAAATATTTGTTTAATAGATCAAATATACCTGCATGAAATGGAACGCATAAGGGAAAAAAATGAAGAAGGCAAACTTCCAGTACTGTTCGGTTCGAGACTTAATATTCAAATAATTTACTAAAAATTCAAGTCTAAAAACCATGCAATACCACATGATATGTCCTATTAATGTAATTTGTATGCACCACATAACATAGTTAATTAACATATAATTAAATGAAGATATATTTATTCTCCTAACTAATTAGTTATATTATCAATATATATAAATCTCACCTGACTCGTTAGTTGATCCGTAAATAAAATTTCAACCGTAAATACTTCCTGCAAATAATAAATTAATAAAAAAGTAACTAAGTGATTTTTTTAACAATTTATTGATATTAAATAGTTAATCTATATATAGTTACCATAGACATTAGCGAAAACATAATCTTGCACATTATCCAGAGAAAGTAGTGGCGTGTTGAGCAGTAGAATATGTTTGATGGGAAGATAAGCAACACAATAAACATCTGCACATGTTTATTAATTTATAATATTTAAAAATAAAAATATTTTAAAATTATACATATACGCATACATACCAGAACCAGAACTCTTGGAATTAAGTCAATACACTTGTTTGGACTGGCAACGGCAACAGAAGGAGGATATAAATGAGGAGGCCGATGGAGATGACTGTCATAAGAAATGTGCTGATGAGAAATACGTCTTGGTGCTCAAGAGCCGTATTCGGCGATAATTCCAAAATGTAGTTCTGATTGATTCTTTTACGGCGCAATCCTTCCAATCTCGCAGAGATAGCAATCCCGCAGGCAATTAACGCGCCAACAGCGACTGAAGCTGCCTTCCTCGCAGCCGATCAGGCCAGACAGGCATGCTACGCAGTAATCTACGCACTCAACGTGTTAGCTCTTGTCGTCGTCGCCGTCGATCCTGCTGCCGTCGTCGACCCTCCTACCGCCGTCGACGCCTCTCCTCCCGCCATCGCCTCCCCTCCTGCTGTCGTCGTCGACCCTCCTCTCGCCAACGGCCCTCCTGCCGCCGTCGCCGCCCCTCCTCCCGACGTCGCCGACCTTCCTCTCGCCAATGACCCTCATCCCGTCGTCGCCGACCCTCCTACCGCCGTCGCCGCCCCTCCTCTCGCCAACGACCCTCCTCCCGCCGTAGCCACCCCTCCTCTCGCTAATGGTAGTGTTTCGGACGATGATGAGTTAATGGTTTGAGACGATTTAGAAGAAGACGACTAAAGTTTCTAATTTTTAAATTTAGATTTGTAAAATTTGAAGATTTGTTTTCTTGAATTTTGACATTAAATCTCGAATTTTTTAAAATTAATTTTAAAAATTTGGAATTATGTATTATTTCTTAAAGGATATTTTATTATAATGAAATAAATTTATATCTTTTTGTATTTAAATTCGCACAAATATAATTAAAATTTGAATTTTTATCTTCTAAATTTCGAAGATTTATTTTGAATTTTTTAGATTTAATTTAGAATTTTTAAAATTTATGTTCTGATTATTAGAGTTTATTTAAATTGTAGTTTGGTCTATTGCATTTGTTTTGTCTGAATATTTTATAATTTGACATGTTTTGTCTTCCTGCACCTCGTCGGCGACGGTATCTTCAACTCCGACATCGACACGTGTCAAATAGAGAGAGTGAGGAGGGTTCTGCTACTGTTTTAAAGGGAGAAAGTGAGTGAGAGAGAGTGTAAGAGAGAGCGGGGGAGTGAGAGTCAGGAATGTTCTATGATGTGTTAGAGAGAGAAGGAAAAGGAGTGAGGAGTGTTTTCTGTTATGCACGTGTGTGTGAGAGGGAGAGAGGAAGAGTTTGTGGGTCATTGTTCTGTGCATCGTGAAAGTGACAGGAGGAGTTTGAGAGTTGTGTTTGGTACACAGAGAGAGAGAGAGAGAGAGAGAGAGAGAGAGAGAGGAGTTTGAGAGTGACCCGTTTGAAACCAAAAAAAAAAAGTAAGTTTAAAATCGGATTCATAGTCATTGTATTAGTATAAAGTCGGATTCCATGGATTTGATCTAGATTAAATAGAATTTGATTATGGTTAATATTTAAATTGAATTTGATTAGGGTTAATATTTAATTTTTTTTTTTTTTTTTTTTTTTGTTTTTGTTTTTTTTTTTTTTTTTTTTTTTTTTTTTTTTTATAATATTAATAAATTTATTTTTTGTATTTAAATCGACAAATATAATTAAAATTTGAATTTTTATCTTCTAATTTCGAAGATTTATTTGAATTTTAGATTTAATTTAATTTTTAAAATTTATTTTCTGATTATTAGAGTTTATTTAAATTGTAGTTTGGTCTTTTCATTTGTTTTGTCTGAATATTTACAATATGATATGTTTTGTCTTCGTGCACCTCCTCGGCGAGGGTATCTTCAACTTTGGACATCGACACGTGTCAAAAGAGAGAGTGAGGAGGGTTCTGCTACTGTTTTAAAGGAAAAGTGAGAGAGAGAGTGTAAGAGAGAGCGGGAGGAGAGTGTCAGGAATGTCTGAGATGTGTTAGAGAGAGGGAAAACGAGTGAGGAGTGTTGATCTGTGATGCATGCTTGGTAGTGAGAGCTGGGAACAGATTCAGGTTTGCAGTTCGTGTTAAGGATGAAGATTGGTAAAGATAGAAAGAAAAAAGAGAAGAGAGATTTAAGAGTGAGTTGAAACAAAAAAAAAGTAATTTAAAATCAGATTCATAGTATAGTATAAACGATTCCATGGATGATCTAGATAAATAAATTTGATATGTTAATATTAAATGAATTTGATTAGGGTTAATATTTAATTTTAATTTTAAGTTTAGATTTGTAAAATTTGTAGATTGTATTGTTGAATTTTGACATTTAATGCAAATTTTTAAAATTAATTTTGAAAATTTTGAATTATGTATTATTTCTTAAAGGATATTTTATTGTTTCTCTCTCTCTCTATCCGCCACCTTGTGTCTCTTTGTGTTGTTGTTTTTCTTAATTGCTGATGCAGGCATATATATAAGAGGTTAAGGTTGTTCTTAGTTACCTCACAGGCCATTTCCAAATTCCAATGTCCCCAGTAAATCACTACCGGCACCACTCTGCCATTGTTTGTCATTCATTTGCATCAATTGGTTGGTGGTGATCTAAGATCGATGTTTGGAACCAGAACCATGCATTCAGCCTCTACAAAGGAGTCGATGACAGTGAGTGAACTTGTTGTAGAGATCTGAGAATCTTTATGGATATCATTGATTCTTATTCTCCGGTACGAGAAAGTGGCATTGTTGTTGTAATCACTAATTTGGATAGTAGCACGCCGAGGATATATACGTGGTTGCAGACCTCAAGATCGTAAAAGAATATAATAGCTTCTTGAGACCACTGTCGATAGTGTTGCAGGTTAGATTGAAACCCAGTTTTGGTACTGTTCAGTACCGGCGCCGATGGAGCCGATGCCGGAGGGGTAGGGATCGATCTTCATGTAGCCGCATTTGGTTGGGCATCTGCCATCAGGCACAGCAGAATGCAGAGCAACTGCAAGCAGAAGTAGCATTTGCCGCATTTGGTTGGGCATCTGCCATCAGGCACAGCAGAATGCAGAGCAACTGCAAGCAGAAGTAGCATTTGCCGCATTTGGTTGGGCATCTGCCATCAGGCACAACAGAATGCAACTGCAGCAGCCACATTTGGGAGAGGAGCAGAGACATGGCGAGTGCTGGTTCACCTGAATGCATAGCTTCTACTTATCGGATCGATTGGTCAATACCCTCCCCACTATATAATATGCTTACTAAACTAAACTACACGGGTAAATATATCGTATCATTGTCATCCCACACAAGATTGACGTAGCTTGTACCGGTATGGAATGCACACATTGGTCAAAATCGATTTGTACAGCTCACGTGAAAGTAGCTCACGTGTACACAAGGTCAAGTTCAAGTTCAAACACAAGCAAATGCACAATGCAAA
Organism: Boesenbergia rotunda; assembly: GCA_024364735.1. Taxonomy (NCBI): domain Eukaryota; kingdom Viridiplantae; phylum Streptophyta; class Magnoliopsida; order Zingiberales; family Zingiberaceae; genus Boesenbergia; species Boesenbergia rotunda. The sequence goes on from JAGFNQ010002390.1 coordinate 259,107, forward strand.
TATGCACATGATATCATGGCCTGTACTATACACACACCAACCATAGCTATATTGGGTAGGTTGAGTGGACAAGATACAAGCGTCAAAACCTGAGGCTATGCAAATACACCACAACAACTGTGACCCTGATATGAAAAAACCCGAAATACCTGGGGGACTCCAAACACCTGGGGAGTATCAAGTGTTTGTACGAAACTCCAACTGAGCGTGGCACGACAGAAAAATATACCCGACGACCCGTCTCAACCATCAGGGAGCTCGTGATCGTCGGCCTGAATGCTATAATGCATGACACTAATATACATCATCTCAATCAAACCAAAAATCATGCATCCATGCGATACAAAAACACAAATAACACCAAAGTAAGTAAACATACGAAAAAAAACACAGTCAACACCAAAGTAAATAAACATGCACTAATCTACTGGGTAGGGTTTATCTAATGTCAATCAAACCCTAAATAGGACAAATGATTATTCTACAGTACACGCGTACACACAGTACTCTTTAGATCAGAAACCAAAAGATAAGACTGCAAAACTAAACAATATGAATTACTACTCAGAGGTCAAGTAAGAATAAGTATAAAACAAGAAAAACAAGATAAATAGATTTAAGGTAAAGCAATCTTACTCAGAAAGTAAAACGACCATGCATTTAAGGTAAATGAATCTATAGGAATCAAAGGAGAAGTACCCGCCTTTATCGTAGGTCATTCCAAATCGTCTTCAAGTCCAGGGTTCTGTCTCGAGCTCAAACCCTACATGTCAAGGATACGAAAATAAAACTAAGGAACAACAAACCAATATATTATCCTAGTAATTAATTAATCACCCTATTAATTAATTAATTCACTTCTTACTTAACTAATCAACTCATTAATTGATTCATAACTCAACTAATCCATTTCATTAGCTTAACTTAGAGTTAAACCCTCAATAAAACCATAACTATACCATCCTGTTACACTCTATTAATCCTCAAGTGTCCAATTGAATTTTTTTTTTACACTAATTCCCTTCACTGATCCATAGGAATTAACCAACCATCACATACCAAATTCCAATTCTTATCATCCACACAACACCACTTTGAGCCATAGATTCTCTTCCCTAACCGACAGAGATTCAACAACACATATTTACCATTCTATAAACATTAGCTCTTATCCATTATCGATTAGGCATCAATTATAAATCACTTTTATTGATCACAATTTAACTATGTAATGCTCCTTTAAATCTGTACCTTTAAGCCATGGCATTTGTTTCCACTTAACCATTTCTTCAAACATCTCTCGAGCAAGGGAGCACACATCCAATGCTCCACAGTTTCTTCTTTGGCAGTGGCATGGCAGTGCTGAAGGGGCGGTATCGGGCGCACGGCGACAATGGTGGCGACATCAGAGGCTAGGGTTGGCTAGGTCAAATCCAAGTCAATGTCCTGAGTTGGTGTCGCCCCACCGCTTCGAATCTGACGAGATCAACCTCAACCTCAGATCTTCTCCCTGCTCAGAGCCCCCTTCCTCTCCGGCGTTGTCTTGCGTCTGATATTCGGCAGTGAGCAAGAAGAAAGGTGACCGGCGACTACTGTAGACCACGAAGAAGGAAGGCCGGCGATTGAGCTTGTGCTCGCGGCGATCGGCGAACCGCAGGGAAGGAGGAGGAGATCCGCTCAGCTTCGGCTTCGACTCCTACTTCCTGCGCGAGGGGAGGTCGTCGCGTGATTTGTTTTGTGAAGAGGAGAAGAGGAGAGGATGGGGTCGGCGGAAAGGCTAGGGCACGGGCGGAAAAGGGGCACGGGAAGAAAATAATAAAGGGAACGCTTATATATACATATTTATAATTAAACTTTTTCTTTTATATATATATATATATATATATATATATATATATATATATATATATATATTCCGAAAAATTTAACTTTTCCTTAAATAATTCGAAACCAACTCATTTTGTGTCCAATTATCCTTTTCAAAAATTTCAAAAAATTATTCTAAAATTTTTCATCTGATTGTCTATATATATATAAATTATTTTTTAATATATTTATTATTATTATATTATTAATTAATTAACACTATTTTACAACTTATCAGTACAGCTTAACTTCAACCCTTTGTCACTTATCAAAATAAGATTTGATCTAGTACTTCTGGCGCCAACAAGTTATAGTACTAGTACTAGTTATTACCAATTGGGTGAGAGATTTGATTGTATATCATAGTTGGTTTGATCAATTGATTTACCCTGTATCATGGAGTTTCGGACCTTTGGGTTATTCGTGTCTGGTTAGTTGACTTGGTAGGCATTAAGTACATGATATGCATCAATGGAGAAAGAGTAGCATTAGCTACATACAAATACTAATAGTTAGAGGTTGTGTACCGTAATTGGCTCAATCAGCCTAGGATCGACTTATTTTAGCTCATGTTGCTTCGAGCATTTAATTGCTTGTATCTGGATAGATAACCTACGTGATATGTCTTGAGCACATGACCTGCTATTATGCAGAAGAGATGATATTAACTATTTATCATCTCAGATGATAGGGGATTGATAGATATTTCTATTTTCGTAGGGTTTTGACCATAAATCACTTATACTTGGTTGGATAACAAGACGGTGCACCTCGACTTACGATTCACACTAACTCAAATCACATATGAGACTAGGCCACCTGCGGGTGGAAGACGCCGAGGACGACCTTCGGGAAACGAGGAATCGCTTCGTGATTATTTTAGGATACTCCCAAGAGATAGTGTGTCGATATCTCTCTTTTGTATAGTTGATCTCAGGGATTCCTAAATCTTGAGTTGAGGAATTATAGTATATTAGATTACGAGACGATGGTTAATCGACTTACCTTTTGATGTTGTATTCTATGAAAGAGTTTGACTCATAGATCGGTCGCATATATTAGATATTTTTGATGGTACGTATGTCATGTTAAATATAACCAGGATACATGACTCCGATCACATGTTGTAGCTTCTTCTTAAAATGATCTAGTAAGTTTTTTTATTCTTGCAAAAAAAAATTCTTCCACGTTTCGGTTTTTAATATTTTGATTTAAAATTTAAAACTTGCAAATTGTTTGATTCATATTATTATTTTTTTTTTTTGGAGTTGTCGCCGAAGAAGATATGTATAAGAACCAACTACATGAATAAGCTCAAAGATTGACAATTGCTCTTCCGATCTATTCCACGGAAAATCTGGGATATATATGAGAATTCTCCTTGGCATAAATCAAGTTGATTCTCGATGGATTCCGATACATATTTAACTGGACTTTTACAAAGAAGAAGGCCACGGAGCAAAAGATTGCTAATTAGCGCGCACTCGAAACAATAATTAAGAAGCTTTATTAAAATAATCGAGCATCTCTGATTCCTGGGATATTTTTTTATTTTTTTATCTTCTTTTAGATAGATTTTTATTAGAAAATATAAAAAAAAATTCCTAGTTATATATTTTTATCTACGTTTATAATCTATCAATTTAAAATTAAGTTTTATATGTTATCCAATTTAAATTTTCAGAAATGATACGCTGCGTGAATTAATCGGCGTGAACGCAGCGTGAACGCCACGTCGTTCACGCCACGTGGCCGCCGATTAATTCACGCGGTTAAAAAGAGTAGACTAATTTTTCCCCGGCGCGAAACCTTTTTCCCCGACGCCGAAACCTTTTCCCGAACCCTAAACCCAGCTTCCGTCCATCCTCTTCTTCCTCCCTACGCCGCGACTTGCTGCGAGGGCGCCGCACGGCCGCGGTGGAGTCGAATGCCGACCTTCGTCTCGCCTTGGAGACCCAGCCCCAACGCCCTAGCTTTCTTCTTGCAAGGCCGCCTCATTTCTGGAGGATAAAATGGATCACATCGAAATTCTTTGCCCGGCGTCGCGCGTCTCTAGGGTTTATCCTCCGCGTCTTCTTCACGTCGCTTCTGTTGGAAGATCGCTGAAGCAATATTAGATCTCTAGTCTTCAGGTATGATGGCTCTAGCAAATTCGAACTTTTTAAATGTTGTTTCATTTTCCGACACATTAATGGTTGAGATCGTTAGTTCGCTTCATCTCACTTGAATTTAAGCTCATTTTTGCCTTTTTTTTTATTTCGTGAATTATATTTTACTGAAATAATTTGTTTGCATCGTTTGTGTGGTTGAAGACTCGATCCTTGTTCTTTCGAGTATGTTAATTTTACCTAATTTTAATTTTTAATTTTTTTTTCATCTCATTTTTATTTTTTTTGATTGACAGAATCACATTGTTATCTGTATCATATTTAATGGCTGGTGGTAGGTAATCTTCAGGTTTTAGGAGTTCTAATTCACCTATGGCTTCTTTACACTTTTCTGGATTGGCGATCGCCTCTACTGCTGCGGCACCTTCCATCAACGGGCTTCGACTTGCTCCAGCAACGTTCGGTCGTCCTTTTCCAGTCTGATCACTTAACAGAAGGGGCTCTGGCGGGTTTGTTGTCAAAGCCGCCACTGTTATTGCTCCAAAGGTACCTATTTTGTGTTTTGTAGTTTCGGTTTTGAATAGATTGGTTACGTTCGCTTGTTCAAAATCTACTTTTTAGATTCTTAAAAGTGCCAAAGCTTGTCTCATCAAGTTAATTCTTTAAAAAGTTACAAAATTTTCCTATTTTCCACTGATGTGGACTATTAGTTCATCTGCTGCAGGGGCTTATAATCTTCCTCATATCATGGATTTAGTAGGATTTTGGCACCTTTTTAGTATTCATTCATAGCAATCTCTGCTCATAGAGGGAGGTTATCTTGCAAGGTCTCATGCTTCCCTGCCTTCACATCTACTATTTAGAAAATCTATAACAAGTTGGCTTCTTAAAACCCATGCCAATCTTGTTTCGTTTTACATTGAACAAGCAGATTGGTATTGCTAAAATTACTCTCTTACTCATTGTCACAAGATGCCACTATTTATTTCTTGGCATCCATCGTAGAGAATTTTGTTATGAAACTGAGGATCCATTGAACCATTTCATCATAGTTCATCCTAGTACTATCTGTTTGCTCCCAGGTATAGCCCATTTGTAGAAATGGACAAGGGTCAGGGTATAGTCCAATCCTATCTGCTACAAATGGACGTAGTGTTATACTTTTGAAAATTGTTTGGTTTATCTTGATGAATCTAATACTGAGAGATTTGTTCTCTGTTCTCAAGTACACTTCTGTCAAACCTCTGGGTGATAGAGTGCTAATTAAGATCAAGAGTTCCGAGGAGGTGACTGTTGGCGGTATATTACTACCCTCAACAGCTCAATCAAAACCTCAGTCCGGCGAAGTGGTTGCTGTTGGAGAAGGAAGGACTGTAGGCGACAAGAAGTTAGCAGTTGGTATTCAGGTGCTTGTACTGATTCAATTCTTAGCTGGTTTAAATTACTTGACCTTAATGAGATTATTCGTCTTAGAAGATTATTGTAGTCCTACATCAACTCCAAGTTTCTAAAACTTGTGTAATATGGTGCAGACGGGGTCACAAGTTCTATACTCGAAGTATGCAGGCACAGAACTGGAACTGAATGGAGCCAGCCACATTATCCTGAAGGAGGATGACATTGTTGGCATTCTGGAAGCTGAGGATGTCAAGGATTTAAAGCCTCTCAATGACAGGATTCTAATCAAGGTTGAATTGCAGGGTCAAACTTAAAAACGTTGAAATGTTTTTGTTGCTTCTGCCAAACTGTTCTTGCTTGATTATAGCGTACATGAAACTTCCTTGTTTACCTCAGGTTGCAGAAGCTAAGGAGAAGACCGCCGGCGGTCTGCTCTTGACGGAGGCAAGCAAAGAGAAGCCTTCCATCGGAACGGTTGTTGCAGTGGGTTCAGGTGCCGTCGACGAGGAAGGGAACCTGAAGCCATTGACGGTGGAGAGCGGGAGCACGGTGTTGTACTCCAAGTACTCCGGTAGCGAGTTCAAAGGCGCCGATGGCTCCGGCTACGTGGTTCTCAAAGCGTCCGACGTCTTGGCGATCCTCTCTTGATCGTTGCAATTGCTTCTGGACAAATGCTTCAAGAATTTTGTAATGACAATAATTCTTAGCAAAATTCGCTCTGGATGCTGTTCTTATGAAGTAGGGAAAATCAGAAAAACTGATAATGTGTAACTATCTTTATTAATTCTTCTTTCGATACAAGAAAAAAATGGATCGAAGTGATCAGATTATTCATTAATGGAGTAGCAAATATCTACATTTTGTTTTTCTATCCTATGTTGGTTGATAAAATGCTTCAACATATAATATAATATAATATAATAGGTAGGGGGATTGGGCATCAGTCGAAGTAATACTTCGAGAAAATGGAAGAAGAGGGATGGGTGAGGGAAGTCCGCCTATTCGGCGGCGGCCATAGCAGCGCAGGCGTGGGAGAAACCAGCCCCGCAAGTCATCATGGCCTCGAGCTCTTCGAAGCTAATGAGACTGTCGCCGTCGCGGTCGACCCCTTGGATCATGCGGCGGCATTCGGCGACGGAGGCGCCCTCCCCGATACCGATGAGGACCCGGGAAAGTTCGTCCGCGGAGATGACGCCGTTTCGGTCGAGGTCGAAGACGGCGAAGGCGAGGCGGAGGTCCTCGTCGGTTAACGCCGGCGGGGCGTTGATCTCCACGAACTCCTCGAGGGAGATGAACCTGTCCCCGTCGGAGTCGGCCTCGACCATCATCCGGCGGAGCTAGCTCCTCGGAGGGCGGGTGGCCGAGGCTCGCGAGCACTGCGGCGAGCTCCTGAGACGAGATCTTGCCGTCGCCGTTGGAGTCGAACTTGTTGAAGACGCGCTCGAGATCACCGGAAGCGGACGAGGAAGAGGTAGGGGTGGAGGGGGATGGCGGCGAGGAGGAGGAGTGCTGGGATTTGGATCTGCGGAGCGGAGGAGAAGGAAAACTGGGACACAGTTTTCCTTCGAAATAACAGCGTGAATTAATCGGCGCCCACGTGGCGTGAACTACGTGGCGTTCCACGTCGTTTATGCTGCGTTCACGCCGATTAATTCACGCAGCGTATCATTTCTCTTAAATTTTTTTGGTACCGGATGTTACTTTTCGTGAGTACACTGCAAAATTGAGAGTTCAATGGCTAAACTACGAGACGCATTGGCACTCTACAAATACTAAATTTATATGTCATGGTGAATAATCAGATTTTTCAATGTGATTATATATGAGAAGAGCAAAATTGAGGCGGATGGATGGCTGCACGCTCTGCAATTTATATCTCATAAAATATCTTATTTATTTGTTCATAATTTATTATTTATTTTGATTGTGGCACGGAAACAGCTTCCTACTACTACTACAGATTAGGCTATGGCGATGGAATTTGTTGACTTTAAATGCATGAATTATAAGTAACGAAATTTATAAATCCGGAAACATTTTACTTGTTCGCATATAATGAATATTTCAGCAAATTAACCTTTCTTCGCTAGCTTTTTGGGTAAAATATAGAATAATTTTATGATTTCTTCTTTGCAAAATAAAGAACAGAAATCAAAATAACTATAACTAAATTAACGTGTATGTTAATATTCATTTTCTTTTCGCATAGAAAACAATTTCACTTATTATTATTCTTTAAATTCTTAATGTTTAAAAAATAAAATTTTGAATTTTAAAAACATAAATTAAAAAAATAAATCTATAATTATATATCTTAGAAAGTAAATTTTAAATTTTAATCCAAAATTAAAATTTTTAAAAAATAATTTACAGATAAAAAATTATACTTAATTTAAAATTATATTTTAAGTTTCTAAAATTAAAATTTTTAAATTTTAACTAAATAAATCTTTAACTTAGATGACAAAAATTTTATTCCCGCCGATCATTTAATTAGGTCTCCAAAGCAACTAAAATTGTGTGATAAATTAGTGTTGGAATCCTGACTAATTAATTAATATCATTCTTGTTAATTATTCATAATTGAATTGGTAATCACTCCACGCTGCTAAAACGAGCACATTGGTGAGTTCTTTTGACAAACTGAAGCAGCGACAGAGGGAGGGACGAACTCTTTGACGTAGCCAGGGGTTTGATTTGGATAGGGAAATGATTCGTACAGTGAACGTGAATGCTCAGTAAAAAATTTGATAATTAATCGGCGGCACATCCGAAGTTCGATCGCCGATCGGACACTACCGGTGACCTTCGATCGTTATCCTGAATCAAACTATATCTTGGGAGACGGTGAACCTATCAGGATCACCGACAATGATGAACCCGTCGAGATCGATAATGAATGATATGAGATCGCAATTGTATTGTACATCTTAATTACAAACGAAGACAAGAAAAAGAAGAGACATAAAAAAACAACAACATGAGAACTTAATGATCACTCGAGGTTATAAATGCTTAGGGTTCATAAATCCCTTTACATACTATCCATATATCAAAAAAAAAAAAAGTAATTCCAAGAATTAATCATATTTATATATGCACCATATATCGATCTACATGGCATCACTGCAGCAGGGGCACGAGTGTTTTATGATCCGCCACTTTTGAATGCAATGCACGTGGAAGGTGTGCTTGCATGCCCACAGCTCCCGCAGAACGTCGCCGTCTATGAACTCTTCCCAGCAGATGGAGCACTCCGTCTCCGACCACTTTAGCTTAGTCCTCCTATACATCGAGAAGACGATCGTATCGCCTGCAGGCCAAAAGAACTCAAATTTATTCCATCGCTCCTCCTCGTCCTCGTCCTCGTCTTCCTCTTCCTGCTGGCGACGGCGGCAGGGAAAAGGTCGTCGGAGGAGATGGCAGATAAGGAATGCGAGTAGGACGGCGGTACAGGCCAAGCGGATCACGTAGAAAAGAATCACTACTTGCAGGTTGGTAACGGGAAGGGTAAGGAATACGGAGTGGGAGTTTAGGACGAGGGTAAGTATGAGGATCACGAACAAAGGGAAGTAGACTCGCTGAATCATAGGAGGAGGAGGAGTCGACATCGATGAATCAATTAATAAATCAAGGCTCCGGCCACAAATTGTTTCTGCTTTGGGATGCTTGCATGCTACTTATATATAGAATTGCATTTAATTATATATTACTAAAAACCGGACATAAAAATAAAATCGTGTACTAATCCATAATTTCATAAGAAAAATCTATTACCATATATAGATATGTGCAATTGTTTTTTTCCAAAAAAAAAAAACAAGAGCCACACACACGATCGATCTCTACGTGTAATTATTCGAAAGAGCTAATTATTTCCATATATATACGTATAAATTTATTACCATATATATATATATATATATATATATATATAATCTTTACCTTCGACCAATATACTAATTGGAAAAAGCCACCCACACACACGATCTCTCATCTCTACGTATATACAAGAAAGATTAGAAAAAAGATATATTTCACCATAAATAAAGAAAAGATTATATATCTTCCTAAAATAATACTAACATATCTCAACTACAGCGAATTCTTCCCATAATAATATCTAACATATTTCAAAAGCTAATAATATTATAATTAAAGTGATGTTTAAAATGATCCCAACAATTGTTTTTTTAATGTTCTTAAATTTAATTAATAACAAAATGATTCCACTTTTTTGTTACTGTATTGTCAAAATTATACTCGTTTAAATTTTTTTAAGAATTATTTATTTTTCTAATTGAATAAAAATAAATAAATATGTATATATATATATAGATATTTCAAAAATAATGTATTTTAAAAATCTAAACCCCAAACCCTAAGTGACGTCACTGAACACAAGTTCCTCAATTTAATGTTCCTTACGTTGACTTGGGAAAGAATAACCATGTATCTTAAAAATTCCTTCTTTTGAGTTTAATTTGCCTCTCATTTATAAACCCCCGCTTCAAAATAACAACAAATTGTGTCTCATTTATAAACCACAGATTCAATACAATATCAAACTGACTATCTCGCATATCTCCTTTGATAAAACAAACATTAGTTTTTAAATATGATTTTACTGATTTATATAATTGATTTATTACATATTTTATTACCGGCATCTCTTTGAATAATGTCTAATATTTGTTCTTAATTATTTTGTTGTAATAATTTTATTTTTTTTAAAAAAAAATACAATCAGTTGATATAGGCACCTCCAAAAAAAAAAACTACAAGTCCACCCACGAGTTCCTGTAGATATAAATATATAATGAACTAGAAGTAATAGGGAAGCAGATACAGTGCTCGAAGATACAGATTAGATTTATTTTCTCATTCAGATTTACAAAAGAATTATTGAAAAATGAAACCCTTTTTAATTCAATGAGATTAATCTTCATTACCATGCCATCGTCAAACAATGATATGTGCGGCAGCAACGCCATGGTCTGACGTTCACAAGACTCATCCATTGATCCGTAATCTGTAGAATAGAATTAAAGCCGAAAGAATAAACCAAGCCAATGTATATGATTAGCAAGTAGATAGATATTTGACAAGCTACAAACTACATTGATTTTATCCGACTACATTGATTTTTTGTCTCAGTCCATTAATCAAAGGATTAAAAAAGGAAATCAAACTTGAAAGTGTGTGTGTTCTGAAGACCAAGTTTCAAGATCTGCATATCTCAGCTGCTTACCTAATTAAGATTTCAGGTCAAGAAAATCCAACGAAGGCTAGCTAGGTTGTTGGTCGAGTCATTGTTGACAAACCTCGCCCAGTAGGCATCATTCCATGATTGCCAGAATGTAACTGTTCATCTTCAACGTCTGTTCTTGATAAATAAATGAGTAGAATCAAGACAATTTGATACTAGAAAAGTACTTGAAAATATGATATATATTGATCCGTAAGAATCGCACTAAATTGAATTCACAAGAAATAGAATTATCCCTCTTACTTAAGACAAATTATTAGCCATGGATAAGCAATAGATCAATCGTAAGTGACATTGCATAAAACATAGGAATGATATCATTTGTTGGATATTATTATTATCTTTATTAGGTGGGCTTATTTGTAAGTTGCACATGTAAATATAATCTGAGCCCTTAAAGTGATCTAACTTATGTTTATTGGGTTTCAGATTATTAGATGCGGGTTCAATGTATAAAACCCTTTAGACCAATCTGTTATTATCTATGGGCTGATAATATATTGGATTTCTATATAAAGGGGAGATCCCTAAGGGTTTACGTGCTTCATGACCTAGCTAGTTTCTTGTTCTCCATTGACAAGAAATTTTACGGCGCCGTCAAACCTAAGCTTCTTGAAAGATTCTCCTTCTTTTTTCCGCTGCATCTTCTTTCACATGGATCAAGCCGACGATGCTACGACAAGGGCAATGACTCTTCAATCAGGTCCTTTATCTTTCAGTTTACATCTATTACTTCGTTATGTCATGATTCGATGAAATAATAAATCTATGCTTATATATATTATGTTTTCTCTTCGAGTTCTTATGTGATTTTCTAGAATTCATGCGGTTAGGAGAAAACACAATGTTATATCATCATTATCTTTTGATTCTTTGTAATCAGTTACCATGATACAAACTGCTATCCTTTTCACTTCTCGAACTTTGTTGATTAAATATACTAACAGCCTAGGCCACACTGAATTTTGTTTATCTATAGAAACCTTAACCAAAACTGACTAGTTTTCCAAGTGATATGCTTAAGCAATGAACAATATTTGATTCTAAACACATTAACAACAGTTACGTAGAAACTTAGAGATATGGGCCATATACCAAGCACATCATCACCACCTGCATTAGCTCCCGCAACTCCAACACAACACACAATAATAAGAAAGTGCCATCCACTTTCAAAAGCTCATACGCAACATACATGCCATCAATAGTTGCAGCCTCATACAATGAAGTTAAGCCTTTGATACATGATATATCCTGATCCAATCAAAGACAAATGAAAGAGTAGATGCCAAACAAAGTGAACTTAATAACTCAAGACAATTTCAAAAGACCTGAACTCACAAAGACTGCCCATATTCTGTGGAGAAAAGCCTCAAGCAAATTCATAGATCGAAAAACATGTAGTGTTCAGTAATATATGCTGATGTTGCAACTGCATAACATTTTTCAATACTTCCCAACTAATCACATAAAAAAAACTACTAAGATAAATGAACATGATCTAGTCTCCACCACCAATGACCTTGATGGATAGGGGATCGATTTTCATTATGCTTATTTGGCTTTATGAGCTCAGAATTAGATAAAACATACAAGCAAATGTAAGCGCCATATACCTAGAGAATTTTGGACCAAAAGTTCCATGTTTAAACCAAAGACACATGTAATATTTGTCAAAACAAGGTGTTAGAGAAATTGCATCCTAATTTAATCCCAAATGGAATCAAAAGATATTGATGAATATATATTCTCTTGTTTTGGCGAGTCATTACAATAATTATATTGTTAGACTTAATCAAGGTTGCCTTAATCAAGATCCTACCAAGGATAATCAGGCCCATAGGATGGGATCACAAGATTGAAGCCTGCATTGTAAGGTACCATATTTTTATTAAAGTATAGGAGCACTATATTCAACTTTTAGAATATATATATATATATATAAAAGAATTCGTATTTATATAGTAAGTAGCATCACCTAATTATATTAAATGATTATAGTTAAATATGGATGATAATGACAATAATCCAAGATCGCCAGTGCCGCGGGATCCCGCCCAGTGGTCCAATGCTCAGCCCGGCCCTCCACTCCATCATACCAATAAAATATAATTTTAATAATATTTTAAATTTATATAATTTTTATCATTTAAAATGGAAAAAAAACAGGGTCAAACAAATAAGATGTTTGAATATTCTCTATTACTATTTTTGTGGGTTTTTTCTTCTGTCCACGACGCTAGCTTAATTGCACTGCTCCTCTATAACAAGTATATCCTACTCCTTTCTCCTCTCCCCCTACAAAACTTCCGTCTCGTCCTTTGTCCTGAGCCTGTCTTTTCCCTGGCTAGCTACTATCTTCTCCGTCCGTTAGATGATTCTTCTTCTCCAACTTCTCTCTTCCCGAGCCGTGCCTCTTCTCCCTCTCTACCTCACCTCGCTTCTCCCGAACCTTCCTCTCCTTTTTCTTCTCTTCTCCCATTAACCCTTTAAGTCCGAGATTAGGGCTGATCCAGGAGAGGGAGGAAATTCTTTGTTAAATACCGAGATTCAGGGGGTTAAATGGCAAAAATTCGAAACTAAGGACCTAGTTGGAGTTTACGGACCGTAGAGGGCTTATTTGCAAAATGCCTAAAACTATTTAAAACCCTAAAAACTTCATTCCGATTCAGTTTCTCCCCAATTCCCTTCGCTGCCGAACGCCGCCGAGCCCTAGCCGACGTCTTCTCCTCCACGAGAACCTCCTTCCTCCCCTTCTTCTTCTTCTTCTTCTTCTTCTTCTTCTCCACGATCCCGGTTTCCTTCTCTCTCCATTCGAGAGCCTTGCTTCTTCTCAAGCCTGGGCGTTTTGAGTGGCTCCTCGGTGCCGCTGAGAGACGGCTAACCATTTTGGCCTTTTGGTGGAGTTTTGTATGCACCGGATTACAACCGGAAGATCATTGTTCTGGCCAAAATTAGGTAAAGGGGTTCAATTAGATAATGTGCAGATTTTGTGCTTGAGGTGTGGACAAATGGTTGATGAATCTATTTTCTTTTTAGCGATGAGTTGCATTGCCACCGGTGCTTGATGCTTGCAAGAAGATTATTGAAGGATAGCTATAGAGGTGTATTACTTAGCACAGTGTGCTTGTTCTTGCTCGAACGAAGTGTGGATTGATAATTAAGGTGACTGTTCAAGAGTAAGTAGAGCTTCAAACATCATGATTTCATTGGATGTCGTGCTATAATATTTTATTAGTTTTTTTTTCCTTCTCATCGTTATGCTTGCATGTGTGGTGTTAGGAGTATTGATATATGAGGTTTATTGTGAGACAGAATAGTTTAGTATCTTAAACTTAAACAGGTGCTAGTTGTATCTTTTAAAGATGCAGAAGAGGAGATGGGATGTGGACAAACGTTTAGGTATGCTTTTGTTGTTTGGGGAGATATGTTGTATAGATCAGTAGATCGATGTATGTGCTACGATTTTACTTGGATGTTTGGTCAGTAGATAGGAACAAGAATATGTTGCTTTCTGATACAATTTTATTATTAGATAGGATGTTTGTTAAGCTAATTTGTTTAAATATATAAATAGCTAAATTTAGTCCTTGACACAGGACCTTTGACACAGGACCTTGAGTTGGATACGCACGGTTGAGCGTAAGGAAGTTATTTCGGTCACGTTTTACAATTATAAGGCGGGTACTTCTCCTTTATGCTCGAGTAGTTTCTTTTACCTTAAAGCATGACTATTTTATGTCTTATACGTTGCTTGACTTTGTTCTTTGTTGTTTGATATTTTAACATCGCCGTTGGTACTTATTCTTCGTTGATTTTCGAGTATTCCAAATTCGTATCTGTACAGTCCTCGGTTGGTTTTCTGTTCTATAAAGTACCGCTTGTACGCGAGTACCTAGAAGTCAATTAAACACAGATAGGTTTATTTGGCATTAGAAATACCCTATCTAGTAGTGTAGGTGCATAATAGTTGGTTTTCGATTTCCGATTGGTTGTATTAATGCATTGTATACTCGTTGGATTTTATTGCATCGTTGTTTCTCCGGTTGTTCGTGCATCGTATAACATGCATCATACTTGCACGTTGCATACTAACGACTGTTGGGCTTACATTTGGTTAAGCCGTCGTTAGTCATATTGTTCCTCGATTCACTCAACCACTTGTTGTCGTGGTAGTTGTTAGAGTGCGAGCATCTGTCCTGTTATGCCAAACAGTGACACTCCCACCGTTGTTTTCGAGGGATATTAGAGTCGTTGGTGGCTCACCCTCACCGTTGTTTTCGAGGGATATTGTAGCTGTTGATAGCTCCCCCTAGGTATAGGGGTTTGGAGTGTAGGCTCCCCAGCATCCTGTCCACTCAACCACACCTTTGTGGTATTTGTTGTTGGAGTGCGTACAGTTGTCACATTCCTACCCACTCGGTCACACAGATGGAATGTGTTGACGGCTTGACTGGCGTCCCGGGTGACACATGTCATTGCATCATATGCATACGTATTTCTTTTATGCATTTGCTTGTGTTTGATGCACTTATATGAGCTATGGTTGTTGCACTTGATTGACATGCATGTATATCCTGGTTTTATTGTTGTTGCGTTATTTTATACCTGCCTAGTTGTTATTCGGTTTTATAACCTGCTGTTATATATATGTTATGCATGTTTAGGTTCCTATATTCCTTATGGACTGTACCCTGTTGGATTCTCTACATATTACACCTTTTTGTTATGTCATGCTTATTGTCTATTCATATACCCGCAGAGTCCGTCCGGACTCACCACCACTACCTTCCATTTTTGTTTCAGGTAGCAGGTAGATATTTTGCTTGGAGCCCGGAGAGGATCCAGTCGCCAGTCCCCAGAGTTGAGTTGTTTCCGCATTTGATTTAGTTGCTTTTATTTCGGTACTTGGTGAGTTTTCGCATTGTATTTGTTTATCAGATATTCGGACAGATTTCGATACATTTGAGTTCTCTTTTTGAGTTGTGGCTTTCTTTCATATTTAAGGAGGCTGAGCCATCCGTTATCTTTCCCGTTATCTTATTTAATATCCGCGTGGTTGTGTTTACATCTATATATTGTGACGCTAGTCGCTTGTGGCTAAGCTTTTGTGATAAGAGTGTATGTACATTTACCTCATATTGTCCGCAGTACAGGGGAGATGTTGTCCGATTTTCGAGGAAGCATGTGTCTCTGGGGTCGTGACATTCCTCTTCTTCCCTAATAGCTGGATCAATGGACAGGAGAGGTGCATATTCTTGGGATATCACGCCGTCATGGAAATGCAACATGATGAGATATGATAAGCTAAAACACTTGTTGAATAGTCTGAAGCATCGTCTTCAAGATCACCGTGACAGAGTTGACTTTCGAGCTTTGTCTTACAAGTACTTCTTATTTCTAACTCCGGTAAATTCTAAACCCTTAGACTATTAATAACTTCCAATTGAAATTTTTTCCTTTAATATTTTAATTATTATTGTAGGGAGACCATCACGAGAGGAAAAGAATAATAGAGGTTGAGGTATAATGTGTGTAATTATTTATTTATTAGCGGTAAAAATAAATATATTAAATGTATTTTGTTTATAAATTGAAGGTTGAAAAGTTTAATAATGCATTAGTTGGAGAATTAGAAAAGACAACTAGATTTTTTCAATCTATTGAGAAAGAGTGCTATGCAAGTGGAGAGGAGTTGAGGGATGAACTGCAAAAATACCTTACAAAAAAACAAGTGCATACCCAGACAGCAAGCAATTCCATATTCACTACGATTGAGCTGAAAAGTGAGAAAATGTTAATTCGGAATTCTTTTGTCAAATTATACACCACTATCTGCCAACTTGAGAACCACAGGTATTGTCTGTTTTTAATTTTATTTTATTTTTCATTTCACATAGTAAATAAAAAAACATACAGTTATATATAACTATATATTTATATTATCTTGGCAGCTTTTTAAACATGTAGGCGTTTGAAGATATAATCCAGGAATTTGAAAAGGTAATTAGTTATTAATTTATTTATAGAATATTTATGATTATTTTATTTATTTATTTGTTTTTTAATGTTCAGAAATTTGAAAAGGTTAGGTATTAATCTATTAATATATAGAACAATTATGATTGATTTAATTTACCTCTAAGTTTATTCATTTGGTTTTTAATGTTAACTCTGTGAGATAATTAAAAAAATTGAACTGTAGTTTAATTAAAAAAACCAAATGAATAAACTTAGAGGTAAATTAAATCAATTATCATTGTTCTATATATAAATAAATTAACACCTAACCTTTTCAAATTTCTGACTAATAAAAAACAAATGAATAAATAAAACAATCATAAATATTCTATAAATAAATTAATAATTAGTTACCTTTTTAAATTTCTGGATTATATCTTCAAACGCCTACATGTTTAAAAAGCTGCCAAGATAACATAAATATATAGTTATATATAACTGTATGTTTTTTTATTTACTATGTGAAATGAAAAAAAATTAAAATTAAAAAATTAAAAATAGACGATACCTGTAATTCTCAAGTTGGCAGATAGTGGTGTATAATTTGACAAAAGAATTCCGAATTAACATTTTCTCACTTTTCAGCTCAATTGTAATGAATACGGAATTTCCTGCTGTCTGGGTATGCACTTATTTTTTTGTAAGATATTTTCGCAGTTCATCCCTCAACTCCTCTCCACTTGCATAGCACTCTTTCTCAATAGAGTGAAAAAATCTAATTGTCTTTTCTAATTCTCCAACTAATGCATCATTAAACTTTTCAACCTTCAATTTATAAACAGAATACATTTAATATATTTTTTTTTACTTCTAATAAATAAATAATTACACACATTATATCTCAATCTCTATTATTCTTTTCCTCTCGTGATGGCCTCCCTACAATAATAATTAAACTATTGGAGGAAAAAAATTCAACTGGAAGTTATTAATAGTCTAAGGGCTTAGAATTTACCGGAGTCAGAAATAAGAAGTACTTGTAAAACAAAGCTCGAAAGCCAACTCTGTCACGGTGATCTTGAAGACGATGCTTCAGACTATCCAATAAGTGCTTTATCTTATCATATCTCATCATGTTGCATTTCCATGACAGCTGAATAGTGAAGTCTATGTTCACAAAGAACCTAGTTAACAGTGACAAAAATAAATCCAAAAGATTCCTCAGACCTCAACAGCAGCAGCAACCAAAGGAGACCATCACTTTTTTGATTGGTAATTATATATATAATTATATTTTTATTATTCATTTATTAATTATTTATTAATGAAATATATGCTTGTTACAGGGTTCTTCACCGGCATTTTTGTGTTGTCAATCATTTTATATTCCATCTTAGCTCGAATGCTTAATATCAATTTGAATTTCATTGAAAAGTTTTATCCCATATTTAGGTATAATTCTCTATGTATTAATTCTTAGCTCGATTGTTTGATATCACTTCAGTAGGTTGTTCACAATAGTTTTGTATTCTCTATGTATTGCATTCCATGCAGTATGTTTGTTTTGTTTAGTTTGCACATATCAGCCTATGGCTGCAATATATTGGCATGGTGCCGTAACAGAATCAAGCACAACTGCATTTTGGGTTTGTCACCTAAGACGGCTCTTGAGCACCATGATATTTTTCTCATCAGCACTTTTCTGATGATGGTGGTCTGTATCTACCTCCTCACTTATCTCCTCCTTCCGTTTGTCTGTGCAAGCAAGTATATTAAGTCTCTTCCAAATTCCTTCTCTATGTATGTATGTGTATAAATATCATTTCAAATTATTTTTTTAAAAAATATTATGAATTAATAAACATGTGCATGTAGATGCTTGTGGTGTTGCTTATCTTCCCATTAAACATATTCTATAAATCAACATGCTTCTACTTTATCCGGATGATGTACAAGATTATGTTTTCGTTAATGTCCATGGTAACTATATATAGGCTAACTTGTTAATATCAATAAAATGTTAAAAGAATCACTTACTTATTTTTTTATTAATTTATTAATTACAGGAAGTATCTATGATTGAAATTTTAATGACGGACCAACTAACGAGTCAGGTAAGATTTATCTATATTGATTATAAAACAATTATCTATGGTAATGAGTTTACCTTCATTTAATTATATATTAATTATGTTATGTGATGCATACAGATTCCATTAATGGGACATATACTGTGGTATTGCATGATTTGTAGATTTGAATTTGCAGTGAATGTTTCGAACATTGAGGCTCGAACCCAACAGTACCAGAAGATTGCCTGCTTCAAATTTTTTCCTAATGTGCTCCGTTTGATGCAGGTATATTTGATCCATTGAACAAATGTTTATCACTAGTTAATTCGATTAATTAATTAAATGTTATTAAATGAAGTGTTTTTGGCGGACTGCCAAACCATATTGGACCATTAGACGATTCAACAAAAATGATGCGGCAAACACTGGGAAGTTTTTATTTACGTTGTTGGCAATCTTACTGCGGTGGATCTACATGATGCAGAAGCACAAAATGTCGACATTGCTTATATTTGTCATACTCACATCCATTGGTAGCACTGTCTACCAGCTCTACTGAGACTTTGTCAAGGACTGGGGTCTCTTTGACTTCAAATCCCCCAATTGCTTTCTCAGAGACAAACTCATATTGAAAAAAAATTATATTACTATGCGTCAATGGTAAGTCATTAATTAATGTAGTTAAATGATCAATTATATTTATATTTATATATATTTATATTTATATTATATATAAATATTACAGGGCTTGAAGGTTATACTTCGGATTACGTGGATTGTGAATTTAATACCGTTGGCAGAAAACCAAATGATTAATTTCCTACTGGCTTCATTGGAAATCATTCGACGTGCAATTTGGAATTTCTACAGGTATATATGCATGCTTAATGAATTTAATAGCTATATGCATTTTAATAATATTATATTGATTGGTGTATAATCATATTTGCATGTATATGTACAGATTAGAGAACATGCATCTTCAATTACAACATAATTGGAGGTTTGTTTTTCAATTTTTTTTTTGACTATTTTAAATCTTTTTGTTCATATTGTAAATCCTAATTTATTCTTAGAAATCTATATAGAAACTTTCATTCTCCCTATTAGACATGCAATTCTGATATGGCGTGTAGAATTAGACATGCAATTTTGATTTCTGATGGCTGAGTTTTTCTTTAATGATTTCTATAACACTGAATTTTAAAAGTCGGGCAACATTTAGTATTTAAGCAGGTCTTTGTGGATGTGATCTATGCTCCTTGTCTCATTTTTTCCTCAAAATTTGAAGAGGCGCGAGATATTCCTTGATTTTGTTTTTTTATAATTTATTAATGTAATACTTATAATAGAAAGTTTTTTTTAATAAGGTGGTGATTTAGCGGTGAAAAAAATATTTGTTGGTATATTGGATCAAATTCCAAATAAATTGCATTATTATGTGTCAGTAATTCTAAGATCACTATCAGTAATTCTAAGAGCACTACAATTTAAGATGAAAATTTTTTCTTTAACTGATATGTTAATTTAGTACTTTTTTATGGTCATCAAATTTTACTCAGAAATGAAGTATTGTCTTAGTGTTTTCATGGCTGCAGGATGAACTGAGGAAGGAGGGAAAAATAATATAAAGGATGATATTATCTTCGTTTTGGATGTCACTATTAGGATTAACATTGAAACAGGGGTCACACTTAGGACATGAATAATTTTGCTCTAATTTTATATTTGTCATATGTACTTATGAACTTTATGAATATTTTTATGTTGTTTTTTTTAAAGTGGACAGAGATAAATGACTTATCTCTCAGGAGAAGTGCCATCGCCACCTTATTTCTTTTTATGTTGTTCGTTTTCTTAATTGCTTGGATGCATGCATTGTTTTTCTTAATTGCTGACGCAGGCATATATAAAAGGTTAAGTTGCGCTTAGTTCCCTCACAGCAATTGTTCATGGCATCGATGCATATGCAGCGAAGCGGAGTTAATGCATGGCCGCCACTACACGTCTGTCTTGTTCCATCCTTTCCATTGCCTTTCATAAATGCTTATTCTCATGATTAAAACTTCTTATATCCTTGTGCATATATATGGTATATATTTACTCAGTCAAAATTTTAACATTTAGATAATTAGTCACTTCTGGTGTTAGCCCCAATAAATTAAATTAAGAGAATTTTTTTTTAAATTTTTCAATCTTAAAATTTTCTTTGCATGAAATTCTTATTAAAAATTTTCTTTACTTACAATCTTTGATAGGATTGATAAGACAGTTTTATGAGTATTATTTGAAGAAAATTAAATATAAAAGTTAAAAATTTGAGTATATAAGGTTGCATCCACCATATCAAAAAACTGTGTATTCAATTTTCACTCTTTTATATTCAAGTTTCACTCTTTTATACTCAATTTTTATTGATGTATATTTAATTTTCACTCTTTTATACTTAATCAATCAGGGAGTGAATATAAAAAAAATCTCAAATGAAAAGTACATGATCAAATGGAAATTAGAGAATTTTTTACAATTTACAATTAAATTAACTACTCTTACTCAATTAACAGCTTAATTTCTGCTCACCCAACTTAGTCAAACAAAGGACTTTCAGAAGGAAATTAACACTTTTATTAACTTTCTTTTGGTTAAGCAAAATGAAATCTATTGCACGCTAGTTTTTATTTCTTTCATAAATTTTTTCAACACAACAGATCATGTATTCTTTCACTCACAGGCAAAATAGTAAAAGGAAAATAATAATTAATAGGTAACGTGGCTACAACAATTATTTTGACGCGGGGACATAGATGTAATTAAAAAACGAAGTCTTTGTTTTGTTTGAGCTTTCACCGCAATAACTTCAAATTTTTGACGTCCGATGCCAGTAGATTTTTCTTGTTTCTATCTCGCACCAAGGGCATTAAACAATTGCATCAATTCTGGGAAAGTTGCTCAGGTTCACGCATCCATACGGGTATGCTAGCTATTTCTTACCATTATTACTTGGTCTTCTTTCGACTATGATCCTCAACTCGACTGAATAGGGGGTTACATGATGCTCGCCTGAGAAAGTTGCTTTGGCTCATCTGTTCGGGCACGTCATTTCTTCCTCTCTACGGTCATCAACTATTATTACGCACACTTCCTTCGACTATGCTCCTCATCCCAACTTAAATGAGGGACATATGAGGTCGCCCTAGAAAGTTCGTCTGACTCATTTAGTGGTGTCAATTCAGATGGGTCGGGTCGGGTCGGGTTGGAAATTTTTTTTTTAACTCCCAACCCGAACCCGATCCGACTCGAATAATCCGAAAAAATCGATTCAAAACGTCTTTTTTCGTCATTTTTCCTATAATTCTTCACTTTTATCTCAATACTTCATCATGATCATACTATATTGATATTAATATACATAAAAATATCTTAATTTTCAAAATAAAATTTGATTTAACCCTAAAAAATTCACAAAATATTAATTTTGGGTCAACCCGAACCCGACCCGAACCTGATCCGAACTTGACCCGAAAATTTTCAACCCAAAACCAACCAACCCGAATTCGAAAATTTTCAATCCGAACCTGATTTTTTTCGGATCGATTCGGGTTGGGTCGTCGGATCGTGTTGATTTTTGACACCCCTAGACTCATCCATACGGACACACCATTTCCTATCCCTGGCCTTCAACTCATTGTTACTCAGACTTCCTTTGACTACGCTCCTCATCCCGACTTAAATAGGAGATAGGACTGATGGTGAGTAAGATCCTTTACTAAGGATATGATTAGTCGAGTAATAAGGATTTTGATGGTAGCCGAGCATCCCCGAGTAATATAAAAGAATAGTAAGCATTTGTCAAGAAATATGGTAGCCGAGCAATTAGAATATATATGATCAGTCGAGCAAAAAAGATGTGATCCGCTAAGAAATACAAATAAGATCTTTTGAGTAATATAAATATGATCCTCCGAAGCAACACACACTTAGTCTCACAAACTATGTCGAGTAATATGGATATGCACTAAAAAAATACCTGTATAAGAGGGAATTATGTTGAGTTTCAAGAACGGGTTTCAACCACTCTCGCACTTTTACTACTGGTTTTAAAACCGTCAATCTTTTTGCCGTTCCTATAAGCAATTTTCGTAACCATAGATAAATGTTTGAAAATCGCTCATATTATTCTTTATAGGTACGATTTAAAATTGATGTTACACGTTATATATATAATAACAATTTCAAACTGCTTCTGTAGCTATAAATTCAGTGTCACGTCCCGAGGAGCCGTTTGTCCGATACCGACCGGACTGCTTCTCCCTCGACCCGACGGACAATTCGAAAATCATACCACTGTGACCCTCTCAGTCTGCCTGTACCACAGCCGATAGGGCTGTAACAAGCCACTGAAATGGAAAGAAAACGACGGTATGATATAATGCTCAGAGGGATACTATGTAGTCTGATAATCTCACGGCAGTACAGTTCTGCTAGCTTATCCAATGAATCTGTTCTCTGAATCCCCAAGAAATGAGCAGATTTGGTTAATCGATCAACGATCACCCAAATCGCGTCATGTCTTCTCCGAGTCCTCGGTAACCCCACAACAAAATCCATAGTGATATACTCCCATTTCCACTCAGGAATTGGGATCTTTTGGAGTGATCCAGCAGATCTCTGATGCTCGACCTTCACCTGCTGGCAGACCAGACATCTAGCTACAAAATATGCGATGTCTTTCTTCATACCATTTCACCAGTAGGAACGTCTCAAATCTTGGTACATACGGGTTCCACCAGGATGTATAGCAAACTGAGATCGATAAGCCTCTTGAAGCAACTCCTTCAAAATTGGATGTGACTTAGGTACACATAATCTCCCTCGAAAATATAGAATACCCTCGTTATCTCGTGTAAAGTCAGTGTGTTGCTCTGATGTTATCCGGCTGCCTAGGAACTGCAGATGTTGATCACTGACCTAAGCCTCTCTGATCCTCATCCTGATCGAAGACTGAGTAACCATAGTCACCAATAACTCTTTCTCTGTCTACCCTGCTCCTCTAATCCCAACTCTGAGAAACTTTGAACCAAGTTTGTGATCATAACCCGGTGACAAGCTAGAACACTCCGAGATTTTCTGCTCAGTGCATCGGCAACCACATTAACTTTCCTTGGATGGTTGCTAATAGCACAGTCATAATCCATCAGGAATTCCATCCATCTCCTCTGACGATGATTCAACGCCTTCTGAGTGAATTGATACTTGAGGCTCTTGTGATCTGTGAAAATCTCAAACGTGACAGCGTAGAGATGGTATCTCTATATCTTCAGGGTAAAAATAATAACTGTAAGTTCACTACAAAAATATCAATGAATAGCGACGGACTATTTTTATTGTCCGTCGCTATTAGCGATGGATAGATAGTATCCGTCGCTAAGATTGTGCCTCAGGTCAAACCCCTAACAATAGCGACGGACTTGGTCAAATCCGTCACTATAGCGACGGAAGTAACTTGTCCGTCGCTAATTAGCGACGGACAAGTTACTTCCGTCGCAATATTAGGTTAAAAATGCGACTCGGGCCCCCCCAGCCACGCGATCAGTTCATCTCTAGCTCTCCTTGTCTTCGACGCTTCTCGGCGCTTCTCCTCCGGCGAACCCTCCTCCGATCCCAGGTACGCTAAGTCAGCGGCTTTCCGATTTTTCTTCATTATTTTGTGCTTCCGGGGCAGCGTGGTGTTCTCCGGGCAGGCGGGTGATCGCGGCTTGGCACGGCCGCGCGCTGCTTGTCACAGCCCCGCGCGGCCGATCGCAGCTTGGCACGGCCGCACGCGGCCTCCCGCGGCCTGCTACGGCAGCAGATGTCGCCGGCCTCAACGCCGGCGACCCCAGCTGCCGCGGTCGCAACCAGCGCCACCCCCCCCTTAATTAATCAGATCAAGTTATTAATCTGATTAATTAATTAGTTAATCAGATTAATTAAGTAATTATTTTAATTAATTAATTAATTAATTAATCGGATTAATTAAATCAAAATAAATAATTTGATTAATTTATTATTTAGATTAATTATTCTAATTAATCAGATTAATCAGATTAGATTAATTTGTTTGTTTATTTTAGTGTTTAATTAATTAATCAGATTAAATATTTAATTATTTGTTTGATTAATTAGATTAATTTTTTAATATATTATGATTATGGATCTTAATATGTCGTCTTCTCGATCGGGACCCCATAGGCCTAGCTCGATGGCTGTTTGCAGGGCCTCGGGCCTCCGGCCTCACTCTCGAGGAGGCGGACTCAGTCCATTCTGCCCGATAGCCCTCCATGACCCCTAAACAGAAGACAAGAGGAAGACGAACTACTCACACGCAGAAGAAGCTCTACAAGGGAGAAGGACGAAGTACACCCAGTCGTCGAACCGGAAGTGGAGGCCAACGTCTGCCTTTTCCCCTCTTATACCCCGGCAGCCACCTGCTTAGGCACAATGGGAAATTACGTGTGGAGAGCAAGAAGCCGCCTCGCCCTGGCAGTCGATCGTCGTGAGCCAGCCATACCGACACACGACCATGAGGACTCGTGGAGATGATCGTTAGAACACGTGGCAATAAGACATTCGCGCGAGCACCCTGTTACTCTTGAAAAAGGGGATCATGCGCCTTTACCACGAGAAGATAGACGTCATTATAAACCTTCGAGAATCTGAATAGCCTTTTTGGAAAAGGAGGAAAAACATAAAAGAGGATCTCTAGGAACACAGGTCGAAGATGATACGACCCAAAAAGCTCCCCATAGCTACTGTGGGTGAGAAGGCAAAAAGACCTGTGAGAGCTCAGTTTCTTCACCTTTGCACTAGTCCGATCAGTCATACACTTCCTTCGTTCCGACTTGAAGGGGAGACTTGTGATAGAGTTGAGTGAGCCCTTGCCAGGACGAAGGATGAAGAAGCTGTGCGACCCAACAATGGTAGGTCGAGGCAACCCTCCTTCGCCGGTCCCGGGAATCCCCGAGGGTGACGGGCCCGGGAAAGGCAGCTGGGAGATCCCTCTCGGGAGCACCCCAAGAGGTTAGGCTCCGAGAGCACCTCGGGAGCTGTGGCACACGAAAACCCCGATCTCATCTCGAGGGGTGGAGTCCCCACACTAATCGACCTCAGACGCTGATCCCCCACAAGGTACGGATAAACACCACCGGTAGAAAAGGTCTTCACGACCACTGAATGTCGCAACGGGCAGAAGCCGATAACGGCGCAGACCATTTCCAAGTATATCCGGTACTCATCGAAAGTAGGGGGAAACGTGGCTCAAATACTGGAGGCGTGGCACCGATCAAGGGGGGGCGTCTTGCCGGCCGTCATGGGTATAAAAGGTAGTCCAACCCCTCTGATAAGGGGTTACGCTCTCTCATTCTACATACTGTCTTTCTTTCTCTCTGTTATTACTCTTCGGACAACCTACTAACTTGAGCGTCGGAGTGGACTCCGCCAGACTCCTATCAGCGTGTCCCCTAATACTTGTGTTAAGGTCACAGGTCCTAAATTCCTCCTTGGTGCAACAACTTCCACACAGATAGAATCTCGATGATTGATCATCATGGACAACTCTTTTCGAAATATTTACTAAACTAAACTACACTGGTAAATATACGGTATCATTGTCATCCCACACTAGATTAACATAGCTAGTACCAATATGGAATACACACATAGGTTATAGTCGAATCGTACAGCTCACGTGCAAGTACCTCACGTGTTAAATGCATACACAAGTTCAAGTGAAAGTCAAAATCGTTTCGTGCACGTCACGTACAAACATATACAAACATATAAATTAATACATAAGAAAAAATATCAAACTCAAAGTCAAGTGATCCTTTTAATAAATTGTTTCAGAAATTACAAAAGAAATTTTATGTGAAACATTAATCTAATTATATTAACCCTAATTACATTGGGATTATAATAATTATGCTCTACAATGGAAAATAGTTGTGAATATTTAGATAAAGTCCCGTAGTAAGCTATGTTGTTGACTTAGTTAGTCATTTTTAATCAAATCTAGGATTGAGACATTGAAAAGTAGTGAAAAGGATCAAAGTTGAGTTTGGAGGGCTATATAGATGCATATTGGGCAAGGGACCTTGATAACAGAAAATCCACATCTAGCTATACCTTCTTGCTAAATGATGGTGTCATCTTATGGAATAACAAGAAAAAAACTTGTGTAGCACCGTCGAAATAGGCTTGTTAGACCTGTCGAAATAGGATTGTGTAGCGTTGTCGACAATGGAAGCTGAGTATGTGGCTCGTGCAGTTGTTGCACAAAAAGTTATCTAGTTAAGAAGGTTCTTGATGCATCCGAGGATTGCTGACAATAGTGAGAGTCCTATTATAGTATACTGTGATAATTAAGCTATTATAACTTTTTCTAAGGATCTTAAATATCACAGCAAAGACAAGTATAAGAGATATTGTTAACAAGAAAAAAATAATTCTTGAGTATATCCTACACGTGTTATATTTGCAGATCCTTTTACTAAGTTATTGACTAAAAAGTCACTTCAACTCTTCAAGGACATGTGAAGTGTTTGGGACTTCAGAAAAATATAACACAATTGATAATATATGAAATGTCATTATCTATTCAATATAAATGTATTTGTTACATTTGCATAAAAGTCTCGATGAGCATGTTGACAGGTTGAGATTAGTTCACTCACATGGATAATCATCTCTACTTGTTGAGTATAAATAGAGGTAAGACTATTACTTATGATACAGCTTATATATAGTTGTAAATAGAGACGTACTTGATTTTTGTATCAAGATGAGATCATTTATGTAATTATCGAAGTAAATGCACCTACCATTTACTAAACTTATTAAAGGCCAAATTGGAATTCATGAGTTGAATTCGGATTAAATATTAGGTTTGTCTGGATCGAAATTTATACGATGTTAAACATTTGAGAAAAACATGCACTCTTTTTGATAAAGAGAAAAACATCGTAGCATGTCATTCATACCACATGTGCTATAGCGACAATAAGGGTAGTAGGAGAATAGATCTCTGCTTCTCTACTATGTGAGACCCTTGAGATTATAAGTTAATCTCAATCTTACCCTAAGTGACTATTGAGCTGTCTACTTAAAATTCTAATCATTGTTTGCTACTTTAGAGTGTATCCTATTGACTATGGATGATTCGGTCTATGGAGCATAACTAGGAAAGCGACAGATTAGAATGAATAGATTCTAACTAAAAAGAAATATTAAAATTGATTTACATCTATGATATTTATTCACTGGTCGACCAGTTATATTTTTTGTTGAGTACTTAAAATATGATTGTGAATAAATATATTGAATATAGATGTTGAACATGCACTTGACATAGTAGTCAAATGAGGGATTAGAGATGCTTATATTGATGTAAATATTTAATCTAGGGTAAAGGCAAGTTATTGATGTCTCAGATTCATTCTATAGAGCAACTAAGTTAAGTGTAACAACTTTCTTAGTAGTAATTGTTCAATGTGCTTGCTGTCGCACGAACCATTTTCCCTGAAGTGTGAGTTGAATATTCTTACATGGTCTTTGTGACTAGATGACCTTTATGGATTGACTTGGATGAGTGGGAGATGTTGGAATTGTGTAAGTGAAAGGGCATCCCTTCACCTCTATCTTCCTCAATTAATGGTGGAATGGAAGAGATACTCATTCACTTTCCTCCATCGATGGAGGTAGAGGAAACGACTTCCTCCTCTTATAAATAGCGTCCAAGTACAAGATGATAAGTTAATCAAAGCAACGAGGGAAGGGTTTATCGCGAGAAGAGAACAGAAGGATTAGGTTTGTGGAATCGCCGAGAAGTGTTCGTGTCGTAACCTTCCTACCGACGACAACTTCTCCACTTTTCTTCACAGCCCATCACCGTAAGTGTTGCTAGAGATCTAACAACTTTCTCCTAATTCTTGTTTACTATTTATCTTCGGAGGTCCCAGGTTCGAGAGTCGTCAGTCACACACGGGGTAAAAATATGATCTGTTGGCTTAAATCCTCTCGGCCCTAGGCGCCTTACCTTACCAGTAAAACCGTGATTTACCCCATCTGGACACTTGTGGGGCCGGGACCAGGGGCCGCTAAGGTGGCGATTCCACCTTTATTGCATTGTTTACTATTTATCTTGTTCATATATTTTTTAGAAATTAATTAACTTGAGCGTCGGAGTACAAGGCCGGGTATCTCCGATCTCTTTGTAGGTTCTTTCGACGATAGGGACACTTCATCGACAACTAGGACGGCCCCACCTTTCTCTAGGTGATGGCAATTTGATCAATATTCTAGTCACATTATCCATAGCATTATTGGTAATTCGTCTTGTCGCTTACTGGATGACTAAATAAAGAGGGAAAATACATACATAGCTAGACATAGAAAATGATATAGAGAAAAGAAACAACTGAATGATATTGATATATACGCACAATATTATATATATTCTTTTCATTATGTCCTCGATCGATTGTAAAGAAAGAAGCGTTAATTGTTGTAGAAAATTGAAAAATTAAGTATATATATATATATATATATATATATATATATATAGAGAGAGAGAGAGAGAGAGAGCTTCTCTCTTGCGGATCGTCCCGTCGACTGCATGCGCGCGAGGCGCCAGACTGATCAAGCCCTTCCCTGATCTGTCTGATCCGCACGGAAGTCCGCACTCCGGTCCACAGGAGAAAAACCGTGTATATATATATATATATATATATATATTATATATATATATATATATATATATATATATATATATATATTGTCACGGCAGCATATATATCTACTCCATCGATCTATCGATCACTAGCCACTTAATTGGATCGGAGTAGTGACGATTGAATTAGTTTGAGTGGTTGTGCACTCCGTCGTAGACAATCAACAGAAATCGTGGGTCTTCTGGATCTCGCTCCACTCTCTTCTTCACTCTACAGCCCTCGCTCGTGCAATGGAAATAATTCCTAGGATTTGGATTGTTTTTTACTCTCTTTTTCCCGTACTTTCTCCACTTGAATCCGTCGTCCAAAATCTCCAAGTCCCACTGTATTTTAAATCCAATCTTGCACCCAACGTCCCCAACTCTGATCACATCCTTGTAATTTCTGCATCACAATCATTATATATATATTAATCAAGTTAATTTGTTACGTTGGTTGGTTCACCATAATTAAGATTAATCTCAAGCTTAATTCTCTACCTACCTCCAGAAATTAAATAATTAATTAGCAGTACAATATATATAAACTTACATTAACTCGTAAGTAGAAGGAGAAACATGGCCGTCGACGACTCGGACCACTGTTTCCTCGCCCTCTTTGGTACTTTCCACCACCAATGATGAGTCGTCGACGTTGTCAAACGAGGCTACATAATCGTCGGAGATGTCGATCGGAAATATCAGGCCATCGCAATCGGCGGCGGTGAAGTTCTCAGAAAAAGCAGAGTGCAGAGTAGTGTTACAAGGGCTGTCGAGGAGGAAGGAGGAGATGGCAGCGAGATGATCCGAGTTATCCGCCATCATCTGATCGATCGATCGATCGACAGTAGTGTTAGATTTGGCGTATCAGTAAATGGACGTATTTATAATGCTAGCTAGCTAGCTCACCTTAATCATCTGATCGATAGCCAGCTGCCAGGTAAGTACCGAAGTCGTAGCTAGCTTCGAGTTGACCTGCTAAATCAAAGACGATCGACATCCTTAGCATGTTAATTTCCAATTTCCTTTAAATTTGTTTTTTTTATTAAAAAATTTTCTTTGCGAGTTGTGGAAGAGTATAATGTGAAACCAAACGAGAGCACGTGATCGCATTAGTCAGCTAATTAACTTTCCTACAACTACTTTTTCACAAACTATATATATGAATTAAATGGGGAAAAACATGTTGAAATATGGAATTTGATTTGATGTTTTTAATCAAAAGCTTTGCATCGTTTAACCCTTTTTTTTTAATAAAAAAGAGAAAATTACTCAAATTGATAGCATTAATTGGGCAGGCAAAATGGGATCATTTTTTGATTGATTTAGTTGACTAAATTGGTAGAACATACAATAATACGTATTTAAGTTGAGGCATTCGTATTAGTCAAAAAATAATAATTTGACTTTGTCTTCGTCATCGATCTGGCTGTACAGAAATTAACTCTAGTTTCTACGCACTAACGAAGCCATCAATTCTAGCTAGTAGTTGAAAATTTATATATACCTTGACTTGTTCAACTCGAACATATATAATGGGAGAAAAGGATCTTTGTGCAACAGCGCAGCATAGACGACGAATTAGGGACCCAAATGAACGTCCGGAAGAAGACTATGAAGTATAAGAGTTCAAGTTTTTAACGTTAGTCAACCTTAATTCAAGTTTACACACACACATTACACACACACACAAGCCAAGCATTGATATATAGCTTCAAAATTAAGGTCAGCCCTTGCATGTATCTGTCAGTATTCGATTTAAGCAGGATACAGCTGCATCTAGTGAGTTGTGGAATTGCCCTCAGCTATGGTGCAACGATATGATGATTAATATTTATTTTAGTCGTCTGTAACTTATTTCTCAATTTATAAAATCGAATCGATAATTTTAAATTCATCTTTATCTAAAATTTATAGTGAGGCGTGGAATTGATCAATTCTAATGGTGGCGGATCAGTGCCTTCATATTAATTACTCGTGGATGGGAGACGCGAACGTCTTGTCTTGTGGCAGATATCGGCACCCTGTCATTGGTAAGATTCGGATGATATTTATAAGAACTGGATCGTAAGATCCAGCTGATGATGATAGCGATGGGATGAGGACATCATGCATGATGTGGCAAAGGTCAAAGGCAAATTCAATTGGAGTATTAGTTACGTTGGTGCCTGCCTGCCAAAACAAAAGGAAGTATTTAGGGGACGTTTGATTTGTTTTATTTTTCATTTTTATTTATCAGAAAATTATATTTTCTAATTTTCTAGAAAATGACTATATTTCATTCTTCAATTTTTCAGAAAACGCTATATTTTTTCCTGGAAAATAAGGCTGGAAAATACAAACCAAACATGTTTTTCAGAAAATCGTATTTTCTATAAAAAATGAAAATAAAAAACAGACTAAAAAATACAAACCAAATACCCCTTAATTTTTTTTCCCCATTACCAAAACACACCTTTTTCAAATTTTCTTTTCTATGTACAGCAAAGTCGTGGAATTAATTAATGATTCTTGCGTCTTGACTCCTGGCTCCAACCGAAGCTCATTAATTGCTCGATCACCACCACTCGTGTCGTGCCAGCCGGCGTACCTCAATATTTTTAACGGATCGAGTTACAACCATCTCCTCATCTCCCATCCTTATTCCACTAATATACGAATGAATGGTGTATATATATTTAGAGACGTTAATTTAGATTTGATCGGTCAAATTAGTTCATCTATCAAATAATTTAATAGAATAGATTAAAATTTTATCAACTCAAATTCTAAACCAATCTACCTAGGTTTACCACCCATGCAAGTCGATTGGATTTGGATTCGCCCTCAAGTTGAAAAATACATGTACACACAATTTTTTTTATCAATTTATTTTTAGTTGTAATTTTAAAATAAAAAATAATACTTTAATATGCGTACTGTTTATTTATATTTAAAATATATATTTCTAAGTATATTTAATTGATAAAATTTTTCTGAAATAAAACATCTAAAATATATATTAAAAAATATGCGTGTTAGTTTGTGTAATTGTAAATTGTCCGTAAATCCTCAATTATATTTTAAATTTTATCCTCCGTCTCTATGTCAGAAAAAGTTCATTTTCACTTCCTACATATAAAGTTTTATTTGTTTTAGCTCTCTGATATATATTGATTTACCTTGATATATATTGATTTACCTGATTGTCCCAATTATTTTTAAGTACAAAAAGTTTAAAATGAGGTATAATTTCTCTTGAATTCAGTATCATATAATTAAAATCTAGTATATTTTCTATCAAATTGAGTACCACACTTTTTCGAATCCAGTAACAAGTATAATTATTTTTAAATACAGTATATTTAAATTAGAATTTAGTATATTTTTTGTCAAATTAAGCATAATTCTTTTTGTATCTGACCAATTGATTAGGAGTTCATATTAATTAATTAGCTTAGGATGAATTGATTAGGTAGTATTTAATTTGATAGAAAATCTATTAGATTTTAATTAAATTATATTGAATTTATAAAGAATTATATTTTATTTCAGACTTTTTTAGGATGAATTGATTAGGCAGTACTCAATTTGATAGAAAATATATTAGATTTTTATAACATACTGAATTTATAAAGAATTATACTTTATTTCATACATTTGTACCTAAAAAATTAAAGATAACTCGATAAATTTGTAGTTGAAATATATGAAATTTTGGATATACGGAGTGAAAATAAATTTTTCCTGATGCAGATACTGAAGAAAAAATTAAATTTGTACGTATGAAATTTAGGTGGAATTTAAGATAATTTTTTCTTTATCTAATCCACAATCCATTCTAAATTGGGTTAATTTGGAGATATCTCAGATCGGCTCGCTCCCCCGTCAAATAATTAACACGCTATAAACTAACCCGTCTCATCACAGGTTGTCCGTCTGACAGTCCTGTGTATATTGATACAATTTAATTATCTTAATTGTTTAAAATAACAAAGCAACCAAAAAAACAGAAGCGAACCGTACGTTTATCGATTTCTTCGAGTTTCACCTAGCAATTCTACTATACATTTGATTAGTGCTTTAGAGATAAATATTCTATTGAATATCTTGGTGTCACTATTAGAAGAAATTAAATTTGACCTCGAAGTCTGTATAAAGTATAAACTATGCTTCAGATTTATTTGGTAGCTAAGAAAATTAAGATAAAAATCATCTATGTTCAAGATTAATAGTGATCTCGGTCGATAGGAGACCCCAATGCCGTCACATAGGAAAGTCAAGGCGGAAGACTGACATAGAGGTCAAGATTAAGGAGTAGTTGTCTTCACATGGTGAACATCAGATCGGAGCTAGAGGGGCAATGCGCATCCTGATTAAGAAGCCAATCGGACAAGGGAATCGGGCAAGAAGTTTTTGCCCAACTCCATGGGTTCTCCTAAAGCTTTTGAACCAAGAGACACTCAGGGCGATGTGAGCCATCCAAGATAGGCGAACGGAAGTTCGGAATCTTGCACGAACCGAGCGGCTGGTGATTGCCTAAAGGGTGGAAGGTTCGGTCGAATCCCCTGCCTAAAAGCTGGTAGAAATCGGACCTCTCACCTAGTGACCCGGTTGACTTGTTGGGCCCTCTAGCTATCTCTCTCATAAACAAGGCCTATCGATATCCTAGGAGTGTCAGAAGCATGGGAAGGTATAGTATACCGGATAGGTACTCTATAAATACATGATAATCATGACATAGTAGTGAGGGGATTAGTCATATACCTCAAATACACTATAATTTGATATCCATGTTGATTCTGTCGCGAAGTGAGGTGACGTCCTTATGGCTAGATGATTCTCCGAGGAGCGGAAGGTCGCTGAGGTTGTCCGCCGAGCTGGCGCGCTCCGATCCTACAAGACAAAGATCGTTAGAATCCACCGGAAATAATCCCCGGCTAGGCACTCCGACGGTCAAGTCAGTACTCGACGATGACAATGGAAAGCAATAGAACAGTAGGAACATGCACTATTACACGTACCTGGGAGATGCAGAGTGAGGAGTCTTATATAGAAGCTGAGAGCTCCTGCCCCACCTGCCACCTGCTGCCATATAGCGAGAACAAGGTGATGCAGGCCCAAAGGTGACAGGATAAAGTAGTGCATACTGGATTAAGAAAAGGGGCACTGTCAACTTGATGTCTAGCGTCTTTTGGCGCCGCTCGGCCTGACACCAGTGCATGTGGTCGTACTACGGGGGGACAGGGTATGACAGGAAGATCAAGCCATTAGCGAGATATCCGTTGTTAGGACCAGAGTGACCCCAGTTTTGTGCCGACCCCATACTGCTTCGTGTGTGTAGCGGCCCTGCCTCTATGGTCCCCGCAGGCAACCCTCTAGGCCGGCGACCCTACGGTCTTCCCACCCCTAGCAGTAGGTTTTTGCCTTCCCCAGGATTCGTCTCACTTGGTTACCAGGATTCAAGAACTTTAGTACTTAGCCTGGAGGTCTAGAGTTCGAATCCTGGGGAAGGCAAAAATCCACTGCCAGGGATGGGAAGACCGTAGGGTCGCCGGCCTAAAGGGTTGTCTGCGGGGACCATAGAGGCGGGGCCACTATATAAAAAGACGCCTTTTATGTAGCGACACGACCCCTCTAGCCCCATTAGGCCATGCCCTATGGTCTTCCCACTCCCGGCAGTGGGTTTTTACCTTCCCCAGATTCGAAACCTAAACCTCCAAGATAAGTACTAAAGTTCCTTGAATCTGGTGACGGTCGACGACCAAAGGGGCCAGGTTGTTGGGCCGCCAAAAATGGAATTCAGCTGCCCAAGGGGCCGAGGGGTCGGGTCGACGGGCCGGGTCGTCACAATAAAAAGGCGCCTTTTATGTAGCGACACGACCCCTTTAGCCCCATCAGGCGGCTCTCTAGGTCCATGCCATACGACCTTCCCACCCCTGGCAGTGGGTTTTTGCCTTCCCCAGGATTCGAACTCTAGATCTCCAGGGTAAGTACTAAAGTTTATGAATCCTGGTAGCCAAGTGAGTGCGAATCTTGGGGAAGACAAAAACCCACTGCCAGAGATGAGAATGTCGTATGGCATGGACCTAGAGAGCCGCCTGATGGGGCTAGAGGGGTCGTGTCGCTACAGGGTGACCTGATGTCAGAGAGTGATTGTTCTGCATGCTAGGGCATGTTAGGGCCGACTGAGGGCACTGAGCGATGAGGCCGACTGCGGGCCTATGAGTGAGGTGCCGATTGTGACATTGAGTGATAAGGCTGGCTGAGGGCCTATGAGGGTGCCGACTGGGGCACTGAGTGATGAGGCTGGCTGAGGGCCTATGAGGGTGCCGACTGGGGTACTGAGTGATGAGGTCGACTGAGGGCCAATGAGGGTGCCGACTGGGGCACTGCAGGACGATGTGTCAAGTAATGTCTCCTCCGGTTCGGGCTTACCCTCGGAGCATGGTCCGCCACGCGTAGACGGGGAGCCAAACCTGGAGGGGTATAGGAGCACGAGCGTCTAAGTTGGGGTCGGACCGATCCTGAGGAGCATGGCCCGTCACGCGTCCGATCATGGGCCTTGACCCGAGTGATGCCTATCCGACGGGCATTTCCGGCCCATTAATCATTTTTTTTTTTTGATTAGGCGTCACACTACCGGATCAAACTATATGTAAATTGGCCCGGGATAACTCATTAATATTGATGTGACACCCATTAGAATGGAGGTTATAATGGGTACTATATAAAGTTATCCTCTCCACTATGCAGGTATACGTGGATAACGTATATTCTCTGACTCCCTCATTTTCAATTTTTTATGCTCAAGATTTGCTTGTGAGTATCGGAGTGTCTTTGTCGAGGAGCCCTACCTCCTCTCGGCTTGTCTCTAATACTCTTTTCGTGGTCCTCATGAGCTGGATCAGATGATAAAATGCTTGGTACTTGAATCAGAGGTCATGAGTTCAAGGGTTAACGATATGCGTAGGGATAAAATTTTGACTGTTATTTACAAAAAATTTCTCGAACCCCAAGCGCCTTGCCATTCCAGCATTCATCGTGATTTACCCACTCTAGACATTTATGAGACAGAGACTAGAGGACCGTCAGGGTGACGATTCCACCTTCTTGAATCTAATGCTCTTTTCGTGACTATCTTTGCAACAGTTGGCAGCCTTACTTCTAACATTCTCGCCACCTCGTTGGCGTCCCATCGTCCACCGCTCTATGACGAGATCAAATAAGATGAAATCTATAAAACATTTGAAATCTAAAATATGTAGACGTAATTAATTAAATTTGACAATGTTAGTATTATAATTATTAAAATAAATTTTATTCTTTATTAATGGATGAATTGATCAATTACTTTTATATCCTCTATATATATATATATATATATATATATATATATATATATAGCGCATCTCTGCTGTGAACCGTCTCGTGCGGACCGCGTGCACGACCACGAGACCAGACCGATCGGGACCTTATCTGATCGGTCACCAGACCGATCAGGTAAAGGCCTGATCGGTCTAGCAGTGAGGTCCGCACGAGAAGTCCGCACATCACGTCCGCAACAGAGTATTTTATATATATATATATATTATTTTTAGAAATAAAAATTAATAAATAAAATTTATTATTATTTATTCATAGCATTTTAATATGGTATTTTTTCTTTTTAATTCTTGCCATTCTTACCGACAAATCTCTCTTAAATTAAAAAAAAAAGTATTGAAGAAGTTGTTAAATGCTTGCTGACAGTGATCCAACGACCTTAGCTCATTGATAAGTCAACGGCTAAGAAATATATAATCTACTGTTATGCTCATGGATTGATGGCGAAAGCTTGCTGATCCTACGTACTTGCCCTCCCTCAAATATATATCTAAGCACATGTACAGCGCATGCATGCAGTGAGACTTAAAATGGGTAGGTAGCATGAAATTTTTTCAGCAATACTTTCCCAGCAACCTCAAGCTGTACGTAATTGTTGTATACACTCACTGATATCGTCAAGCAGGTCTATAAACAGGCAGCAGTGCAGACATTTACTGCACAAACACGCACTTAGCATACTGCACCTGGACTCAATAATCAGTTTCGGCATGGCCGGAAACACCATCTGCTCTCAATGTTCCAGCATGGGTGATAAACCATAATGCATGATGCCCTACAAACTTCCAAATCTACGAAACCACCAACATTGGTGGCAACCTGTACGTTGCGGTCAACAATTTTTCAATAAGACTGAATTTGATTAGGAGTAATATAATTCAGTTTGTAATATAATTGAGTTTGTAATGTAATCCAGATTATATATTGTTGACTTTATATTTCAAATTATAATACTTTTACTAGCTTTTATAATACAGATTATATTACATGTAGTTTTAAAATTGTACCAAACAAAATAATAAATCTTATAATATAATCATGATTACTCCTAGCTTACTAAACGTAGTCTAAGAGTAAGTATTATTTAATTATAAGAGTTACATTAAAGCTAAATACCTTTTAGTTCCTCCGTTCTATTGTTTTAGTTCTAATTTCTAAATCTAGCAATTAAGCTAGCTTGCTTTACACAAATTTAGGAGACAAGGAAGGAGCAACGGAATTTGATATGATGCCTAATTGATAGCAAAAAAATTGGTTGGTCCGCTTGTGATTGATTGCCCAGCTGAATAATTCCACCACAATTACATTGAAAATTAGTTATAACATTCGGTAAGTATAATCAAGAAACAAATAAAAACATAAGAATATATAAACATATATATCAGTACACTGAAACCTTAAGTCATTAACTGTGAATATAAATTTAATAGTGTCAGGTGGGTCGTCGAACATGTTGATAGAAATGGACGATCAAATATTACTATATTAGGTTGAACGAGTCAAACAAATCAATCGATTTTATGAAGCCAATTAACCTAAACAGGTGTATCCTGGCCACCTTAGTCGGTCATGCCGTGTCCAAGTTAATTGAGCAAACAGAAGCAAGGTACTCATCTATCCACTGAAATGGCTCACCTAATTGCCTCTATTTGAAAAAGAAAAAAACAACATTTATACACTAAACACTAAAAATACTTTCAATGAGTTTTTTTTATCACATTCAAACAACAACATAAGTTTTTAAAAATATTTTTCAATTTAATTGTTTTCTAGTAAAGAAATAAATAGAACCTAAATGACTTATGACTCTTTACTTTTTAAATATTAAATATTTGATCTCTTTTGGTGTTTAATTTTAATAAGACAAATAGGCAATAATATAATTAATAAAGTAAAAAAAATTATAAACATAAATACCATAAAATATTAACAAATCAAAGAATTGCTAATATACATTGATCGAAAAGCAATATAAGTTTTGTCAATAGACACCAATAAAAGAGCTCCTCTAAGATTCTAAAAAGAATAATGGCAAATAATGAAAATGCAATAATCTCTATCATAAAACACAGAAAGGACTTTCAATCATGCATAACGGTTAATCAAAGTGAGTACACTTAAAAATTCATCTCATCATCTCATGCTAACTTTGTAGGGTGAGTATAATAAAAGAATTGTCAATAAATATTAGGGAAATGATTTGAAGAGTAAATTTGGAAGAGTGAAAATTATAGTGAATGACGTGTAGTTAATGTATACATATTCGATCGTCGATCGGACACTACCGGCGGCCTCTGATTGCTGTCCCGAATCAAACTATACCTCGGGAGTACGGTGAACTTGTCAGGATCGTCGGCAACGGTGAACCCATCGAAATCGACGGTCAATGATGCGAGATCGCAATTGTGGCGATCCCCGACGGGTTCACCGTACCCCCCAGGGTATAGTTTGGTTCGGGGCGGCGGTCGAAGGCCGCCGATAGTGTCCGATCGACCATCGGACGTCGGACGTGCCGTCGATTGACGGTCAAAATTTTCACTGAGACATTCATTTTCACCGTGCATATCATTACTCTAAACATTATTAGGTGAACTTTAGATCCAGCCGGTAATGAAAGAGATAAACAATGCAAATGCTATAATATTTATCACGAAAAATAAATAAAATTTTCAATCATAATCGTCAATCAATAAACAATACCTTTTATTTGAATCCCAGAAGACTCAATTGGGCATGGGATAATACTCAGCTCGATTGAGATTTGAAAGAGACTCAATTGGGCATGAAAGAGACTCAATTCCACATGTTGTCTGTCAGTTAGAAGTTATTTTTAGTCAATTAGGTAGAGGATTTTGAACAAACAAGACTTAGCCTCTATTGATTCCAATCAAGTAGAGGCTACACCATTCATTTGGCTAATTTGAGAATTGTGACAAAATTCAATTATTGTTGCATCTCAATCACTTGCAACATATCTCGATTTATCATGGAGCTTGATAATCTCGCCTTCGATGTGAGATTGCTAGCAAGACAGATAGAAACTCATGGTTAAGGTGGGAAAGAGGCAAAGTGTAGCTATAGTCTGATCAAGAACCAATCCAAGTCTACTAGGAGCATTCAAGTACTAGTTTTGTGGTTTGAATAATGTTTGTATAAATAGAAGAAGAAAAAAAAGCTCGTGATGTACCAAACATTTGTCCTAGTCTAACTTATCTTCCTTCCATTTAGTCTTAGGTTTATTTCTAATTTCGTAGTGCCCCATTTTTTTGAAAAAAATCGTCTTGGCCCAGAACTGCCCACAAGCCCATATAAGCTCCGCCCATGATTATAACTATAGTTGTAACAAAAAAAAAACAAACTGAAAAAAAAAATCAGAATTGAATATTTCTATAAGGATGCGTTTGATAAGGGGTAATATAATCGAGTCTGTAATGTAATTAAGTTTGTAATGTAATATAATGTAATCGAGATTACATTACTATGTTTGGTAACGAATTATATGTAATCTTTGATAATCATAGGCTGCGGTTGGTGAAAGATAATCCATCATGTAATGTAATCAAAGATTGGCGGCTGACGACCGACAATGACGATCGACGATCATGGTTGGCGACTGCCGTCGGTCGACCGACGATCGACCGACGACTGTCGTTCTCACGCCCCGAGAAGCCGCTCGTCCGATACCGACTGGACTGCCACTCCCTCGACCGACGGACAATTCGGAAACCTAACCTCTACGACCATCCCAGATGATTGTACCTCAGCCTATAGGGCTGGAACAACTGTCTGCAATTAACAGAAATGAAAACGACGACAAAGCTGCGTACCGGTACGACTTACGACAAAAACCAAAACGAAATCGAGGCCTCCATGGCACACAAAAGTACAACTATCCTGCCGTAACATAAACGTCACAAAAGAGTATAACATACCAACAGCGAAAATGAAAAGAAATACAATGAATAAAAGAAACGGGTACCAACATGTACCCCAACCAAAAGACAGGCGAAAATCGTCTCGGAGACACATGAACTGGGACAGGCTGCTGAACAATCCAGACGATCATCCTGATAAGAGAAGAAAAAAAAACATAGCCAACGGGGTGAGTCCTAAGAACTCAGCGAATACAGTCTAATGTGCATAGGAAGAAATAATAGCAGTAAGTCACCGTCAATCTATCTATCACAGTACTGAAGATAACTGCAGTAAGAAGAAATGTAGAACTGAACCATAAGCAGTAAAGGGACTACATACCTACCTGTGTCGATCCTAAACCCGGTAGTATGCATGTCATTCAGGTGCAACAATCAAGTACAACAATCACAATCATATGCATCAATGCACAGTATGCTCATGATGCAGCATGGGTCACCCCTGACGCCTCGGTCAGTAATGCACACGCGGGACCATATGGGTAGGGCTGTGACCTGGTCTTCCCTGCACGAACAGACGGTCGATAATGCACACGCGAGACCGAATGGGTAGGGTCGGATACCATAAACATACCCCACCATCGGGTGAAGTAACGCTCTAAACGTCCCTTGCTATCATCGGATAGGTAGGACGAGTAGCAAGTACGACGACCCATCTCAACCTCCAGGGAGTCAAAGGTCGTCCCCTATGCTACGTGCAATAATGATACATGTCGCTATCCCATGCATCAACCACTATCTATCCCTACTGTCATCTACATGATATGCAGTAGTCCAGATAACCGGTATGCACCAATACCTAAATCCTAACGTAAGGTATAAGGTAAACTGTGCATCATCAATCCATACAGAAACAGTAAGCGGTAAAGCTAACAGAATACAACTACCGAAGCAAGCGCACAGAGTTACAGATATCAGATATCCCTACTGCTAACTATGTCTAACTATGCATAGAAAGAGGTACCCGCCTCAATATGAAGAAGTCCAAGCGTCGAGAACCCCCGTCCAAAAATAATAGCCGCGATGAATATAGCCACGACACTCAGTATCCTGCATCAAATACACAATTACTTAACCAATATAACTTCTAATTTACTTAGGATTAATTCTAATCAATCAATCCTAATTAAACACCCCTTTGATTAATTAGGATTAATTATAATTAATTAAACCCTAACTTCTTAACCAAACACACCTCTAGGTTAATTAGGATTAATTACAATTAATTAATCCCTAACTTCCTAGCCAATATACCATCTAAATTATTTAGTGGTAATTATAACCAATTAATCCCCAATTAACCCCTCACGGCAACTCACCAAAACACCACCTCTGGCCTACAACCAACCCAAATCACAGCAATAAGCCCCATCGTTAATCAACCCCTAAGAACAATCTGATCAACATCAATATCACTAAGAACAGAGCATCCACACAAACTCTGATCATTCACAGTAATCGACATCATGCACAAACAGGATCTAAATCCTTGATCAACCGTAGCATACCCCCAACGAAAACCCTACTCAAAACTAAACAGGAAACAAGCATCTGAATTCATCCTAAGACCATACCATACCAAAACCTTACCTGAGGGCACGCCTTAACTCTGTGATCGGTGAGATCCAATCCCCCCCAGGCCCCTTGTGCTCCTCTGCTCAGATCGTCGAGAAGAAGAAATCGCACGTGCCCTTTTCGTGTCTTCGGCAGTGGCGCAGTCGTCGCCCGCTCGACAGGAAGCA
Organism: Boesenbergia rotunda; assembly: GCA_024364735.1. Classification (NCBI taxonomy): domain Eukaryota; kingdom Viridiplantae; phylum Streptophyta; class Magnoliopsida; order Zingiberales; family Zingiberaceae; genus Boesenbergia; species Boesenbergia rotunda. The sequence goes on from JAGFNQ010002390.1 coordinate 301,564, forward strand.
GATGAAGGGTGAAACAACTCCGAATCTGTGATCTCCTCCCCGAGAAGGAGCTCAGCCTAGATCGGTGAGCCTCGCCGAGCGACCGGAGATGATGTCGTGAGCTCGCAATGGCGACGAACCGAGGAGAGACGGCGAGGTCGAAGAAGAAGAAGCCGTCGATGCGTTGAGATGGCTGTTACTTAGGGCTTGAGGAAGCGAATGAAGAAAAGAGGAAAGGGTGGTTGCGGGCTCTCTCTCCTGGCTGCGGCGAAAGGCGAAGAGAAGAGGAAGGAATCGAAGGGTGATGTTGCGGCTAGGTCACTCGGATTAGGGGAAAAGAAGAGCTAATAAGGGGTGGCGTTTTGCAGAAAAACCCATTCAGCTTTTCGAAATCCCAACCATGCCCTTAATTTCGAAAGTTTTGCCTTTTAGCCCTCAAATTTCCCAGATTCTCACAGTCGTCGCCCAGCCGATGACTTTACAAGCTGTAATGTAATCGGATTACATCGTTTTTGTTTTGTAATCAAGATTATAAATCTTGAGCCACTTTTGTAATCGAGATTCCATTACATTACGATTTTAAAATTATTCCAACCAAAGAAATCCAACTTATAATGTAATCTTAATTACATTATAGGATGAATTACCTTCCTACCAAACGCAGCCTAAGTGAAATTAGCTATTCGGTGGCGCATGTACAAAATCAATCGGACTCATAGATTTTGTGAAAAATTTATGAACTATCCAATTATTTTTAAAAAATAATCTTAAAATAACATAATTTTTTTTTCTCATAGTCTACTAATAAAAACATTTTTAAAAATTAATATTTATTTAATTTTATATTAATATTTATTCTATGTGTACTAATAGTTTTATTTATATCTATTATTAGTAATTTTTATAATAAAATGAAGCATATGTATTTCTTTGCGATTGAATTTGTTTATGTAATATAATTTTTATTTTATTTATTATCTAAAAGTATATTTTAATAGTGGCTTAATTTAACCAGGGGGATATATGCCAATTTGACTAATAAGTTTGGCCGAATAATATTTAGGTCTGGCATATATAAGATTTAATCCATTTTTGATAACGATAATAAAAAGTGATTATGTCCCTGTAATCATTCTATAAAATTTATTCTAATATAAAAAAGAAAAAAATGATTCTTAATTATAAGTATGACCTTGTCACATGGTCCTTGATGTAATAAATCATCGGATTAGGGGCCTTCAATGGTCGATTAAGCACTGTTTAATATATATGGGTAAAAGAGCACGCTCACTGTCACATCTAACGAATTAGGGTGCGTTTAGTTAAGGTGAACTTTGATAACCTTGGGCATGTGATTACCAAGTAATCTCATAACCAAGGTTATAGGGAATAAGATATAACCTAATGCTGTTTGGTTTAGAGAGTGTTTGAGAGAGCTTTTACTTCTTGAAAAGTGATTCTTGTAGTGATTATCTTGAAGTTAGTAAGAAGCTAAAGCATGCAGTGTTTGGAAATAGAAGTCAAAAGCTGATACAAGGTAAAGTTTGAGTGTTTGGTGAATAATCACTTTTAAGCTTAATTTTTAATTAAATGACAATAATATCCTTAAACTATCAAAATTAATTTTTTTCAATTATCTAAATATAATTTTGATACATGATCTATAATATTTTATATATTTAATATTATATTTTAAATATTATATCAAAATTATTTTTTTAATAATATATATATTTAAAAAAATATAAAGTTAATAAAAATATAAAAAATAATAAAATAATAAAATTTATATAAATTTATACAAATATGTATAAATTTTTTTGAAAATATAAATTATATAAAAATATAAGATTTTATTTAAAAAATGTGATGGTAATTATGTAAAATAATAAATTTATTAAGAGTATAAATGTCAACTTTTAATTCTACACCATAAGCAAAAAAGCAGAAGCAGAAAAAAGCATCAAATTGTTGCTTCTAGCTTTTGAGTAAAAGTTGCAGAAGTTAAAGCAGAATCTGACATTCCCAAACACTCAAAAGCACTTTTGCATGGCTAGAAGCTAAAAAGCAGTAAGCAGAAGCTCTCCCAAACACTCCCTTAATCTTTGGTAATGGGACAAAAACTTGTTTGGTTGAAAATTTTAATATATAACCTGGTATGACAATTACTATATTACCCCTATTCAATCTTAATGATTCAATATCATTTTCCTTAGCCTTATAATGATCACAAATATTATAAATAATATAATATTCCTTAGCCTTATAATGATCACAAATATTATAAATAATATAATATTAATTTTTACTAATAAAATTTTATTAAAATGTCATATAATATAATATTAAAATTTTATTTTATATTTCATGAATAATATAATAAAAGGTAAAAATTACAAATTCAATCTCTATCAATAATAATATAATATAAAAAAATATTTTAAACATTACGCAGCCCATTATTTTAAGTGCATTAGAACATTAAGTCAAAGCTAAAGCTCATTGCACAATGTTGGCATAATTCCTTTCCGCTACATCAGTTAAACGATGAATAGTAATCTGATACTATCAATAAGGAATAGCATGATCAAACATTGTCTAACAACTATCAAGAATGTTCATTAGTACATGTATCATTACTACAAAGTGTCATATATCATCAATCCCACCACAATGACTAGCAGCAACAAACATTAGGGGGATTATAAGATACTAGAATCTTGTTGGACAAAGTAGAAGCTTGAAAATACAGGAGTATAAAACAGTGCGAGACAGGAGTGCTCTGAAGAACAATTTAAATATCAATTCCTGCCCAGTGGAAGTGATCTGCAAGAATAAGTCTCCTTGAGTTCTGATTTCTTCGAGGATGTAAAAATAGATGCATAAACTTCCTTTGTTGCATTGGCAGGAACCATATCAGCTGCCTTGAATCTTTTCACCCCTCCATCCTTAAACTCCTTATGGCAAATCAAGCATGCGGAAGTCTTGACTTCTTTGAGAGCCTACACACTCAAAACGTGTCCGCAGCCACGAAGTGCAAAGAATGCATAGGGACAACGCTTAAAACAGCAAATATTAACACTTAAAACAGCAAATTCAATCTCATTTTCTGCAATTCCCTTTGCATATAGAAGGATTCAGAGGACGATAGTTCTTCATTCTCTGGAAGATGGCTCTACTGGTCAGGACAACGCTTATAATGGCACTTAATCCAGGCTCTGTGAGGACGATATCGACAGCACTCCTTGTAACATCTGTAGAATCTGATACTGCTATTCCTATGTCTGCTTTCTTCAATGCAGGTGCATCATTTATGCCATCTCCTATCATTTCACATGCATGCTTCTGTTCTTGGAGAATCTTCACAATCTCATACTTATGTTCTGAAATAAGAGAATTAACGTGCATTAGAGAATTACAGATCTTGTTCTTTAATTGTTTTAAAGAATTGCATTGCAGTTTCTGGTGCATTACATTGGTGGAAATGTGGTTCGTGAGATTTCAATAGCATTACAGATCTTGTTTCAAATGGACAGCATCCAAAAATACCTGGAAAACTCCAGCAAATCCATCTGCTTTTTCGATAAGTTCATCTACAGGAAGAGCATTATGTTCATCCTTGTTACGATCAAACAATGAAGATCAAATAATTTTTTGGATCCAACTACAGTCCAAGGCAACAACACAGCTAGATAGAAATAATTCAATCCAAGCAACTCTATCAATGAATCATGCAACTATTATGCCAAAATGAATCATGCATATTATGCCAAAATGAACTACACTAAGAAATTTATGGAAAAGTTCAAATCTTCCAAAGCAACTCTATCAAATACAATTAAAAGATTGAGCATAACTGATTATGCTACTGTTGTCTGGAGAAATCAAAAAACCCACTGAAAAAATGAGACATATCAAGCTGTAGGAATTCAAATATGAGTGTCATGTAGGAATGGTCGGTGTCCAAATGGCTACATTAAAAAAAACAAAAAAAACATGCATTTACAAAGTGTGAATGCCTATGAACACGAATTAAAAAAACATGCATTTACATGGTTAGATGAAGACATGAATTAAAATCTCCAAACTTGGAAGTGTGAATGCTTGTGAAAAAATCAGGAGATGGAAAGAACAAGCATGGGAATCCTGTGAAAAAATTAGGAGATCATCTTCATGAAAAAATCAAAAAAGTAATTTATTGCCCCCACAAAACAGAGCTGATGACCAACATACAAAAGTAACTCATGTTACAAGGCTTCTTTCACTTTGAAACCTCTCATGCTTTCCAGTATGTCTTGTTTATTGCTTCTTGATGTTTTTTTTGTTGTTTTTTTTTGTTGGTTGATGATAGATTGGAAATTTGCAAATAAATGAATAATCGCATAACAAAGTAATTTATTAGTTATCTAATTAAATGTACCTTTTTGGTACACTGCGGGAATTTCTTTGAGGTTTCTTCAAATGCCAATTTCAGGAGATCGAAAGAAGAAACATGGAAATCCTGTGAAAAAATCAAGAGATCATCTTCATGAAAAAATTAAAAAAATCAAGCATGGGAATCCTATGAATGCCTATGAACACGAAAATATTATATCGAGATGGAAAGAACACGAAAATAAATACCTGTGAAGAATGCTAGGCTTCTTGGCGTGCTAGGGTTTCCGCTGTGAATCGCCGCGAGGGTTTCCGCTGTGAAGAAGGCTTCGAATCGCCGGTGAAGAAGGCTTCCAAGCTCCCTTTGAATCATCGCTAGGGTTTCCGCGGTGAAGAAGGCCTCGCCGCGGTTGTCGCCTTCGAGTTGCGCGGAGTCGCGTGGCCGCTTGGGTTTCTGCTGTCGCGAGGAGTCGGGCGTGAGTCGGCCGAAAAGGGTATTATGTAATTAAATGGATGGTTAAGGGTATTTGTGTCATAAATAAGAAATACTGAAGGTTAATTTTGGAAAGAAAATTATCTTAATCCCGGAATTGAGAAAAACCAGGCTTTCCCTTGGTTTTCTGATTCCGGGCTCTATGATCACTTTTGCTGATGTGGCGGGTATAATTGATTACCTGAGAATTCTTCATTACCTAAACCAAACAAGATTTTTATTGATAACCTTAGATGAATAATTAAGGTTATCAACGAATACCTCAACCAAACGTATCCTAAAATTTTCATTGTATTTAAGACAGCAGAAAGTATTTATTCGTTCGGCCACGTTAGTTGTATCCTTATCTGGTTTAATGTTTCAATTATTATAACCTATTTTCTCTTTGTCAATGAGTTTTTTTTGTTTCCTTTCTTTTGTCAGTTCTGAGGATTTCATATATCTCTATTGCAATCAATCAATTATTTACTCTATTACTAACTAAATTAAATTTATATAATAATAATACTATGAGAAATATTTAATTTTATCATTTTCAGAAAAATTATGTCATGGTTAGATATGGTAATAGGAATTCGCAGATAAAAATATTTTTTATATATATTAATTCTTAAAAAAACAAAACCAAATAAAATTTGAAATTCAAAATTTTAATAAATTTAGATTTATTGAGATGATTAACGTGATAAAGATTTTTAATATTTTTTATTTAAAAAAAAAATATACGAAGATGCAAAGAAAAGCTTACTTGAAGAAGCTATTTAAAATAATAAATAATAATTTGTAGCATTTATATTTTTCATCTTTAATTCTGTATCTGTAAAGCCACGTCCCTTCTCATCGTCCCGTCCCAGAATGAAGTTTCCTCTGCACTCCATACGTTGACTCGGGGTATGGCACATTTCCAAGTCAATTGCTTCTTATGACTCCTCTTCTAAATTGTCAGTTCCACGCACCTCTTCCGAGCATCGCTGTGATGATGGCGCCCTACTCTGGCGACGGAGCCTCAGAGGCGGCGGTGGCGGTCGCTGTTTGCGGCGGACTGGGCGGCGGCCGTCGTAGCCGACGCGCGGTCCGTTGGGCCTCCAAGTACCTCGTTCCCCACGCCCACCGCGTCGTCCTCGTTCATGTCATCCCCGCCATCGCTTCCATTCCGTCTCCGTGTAAGCCCTCTTCTTATCCTCTCTTCATCCCTTCAAAATCTAGCTAGAACAAAGGTGAGATTTTTATCCCTTTTTCGCAGCGGGAGAACTGGTTCCTGTGGACTGCGTGGGGAAAGACCTGGTGGAAATGTACGTGCAGGACCAGAAATCGATCGCCCAGCGCGTGTTCCACGAGTTCAGACAGCTTTGCGGTACCAATAATGTGAGACCTGTGCCGCTCCTTGTCTTTCCTTTTAACATCCTCCTCCATTAGTTTAAAAATGGCAACTTTTTCTACAGATTGACACTGTTGTTCTGGAAGGAGACGACCCTGCTTCCGCTCTACTGAAATATGCTTCGGACTCGGGAACTAAGAACTTGGTTTTGGGATCTTCATCAAATTTTTTGAGAAGGTCTGGATCTTTCTCATCAGACACCTCATTCAATTCTTGATCAGTTCTAGGGCTTCACTGAACAATTCTTACTGCTTCCAACTTCATAGGATTCTGAAGGGCTCGGATGTGCCTACGACAATCCTAAAACACTCATCCGATTCTTGCAACCTTTTCGTTGTGTCACGATACAAGCTCGTAGTGAAATTTGCTTGCCAACTTCCGGCAGATGGTATACATAAAATTAAGCCTATTGGATAAATGATATTTTGACACACACATATATTCTTGCTACCTACAAGCATACATGACTTTTGTAATACTGCTTATTGCAGATGCTAACTGTAGCACCCATGTAGAAGCCATCAGCCACAAGTTACTTGGTCGGAGAGGTAGGAAATAGGAACTCTTGCCTTGATGAAAAGCATTGTTTTGCATGTATTGAGCCGAAGATGACTGACTATAAAGCCTTAAAAAATCACTATCGACAGGTGTTGGTTTGCATTCTTATCCCACCAGCGACCAGAAGTCATTCATCAGTACATATTCTGAAACCTCGCAATCCAGTGAAATACACGATGAAGGAGAATTAAGTAATGAAATAGTAAAAGTTCCTACACACACGAAATTTGGTTTTCTGGACTATATTAAAGACATGTCTTTTACGGTCTTCCACTCGTCGAAAAAGGTTCTCTCTCTCTTTGACACAGAGTATATAATTATGTGATTAGGGCTTATTTGATTTATGTTTGTATTAAACGATGGTGCTACGTGCTGCATAATTAATGATACTTGTCTAAAACAATCCAGGGTGAATCTTCAGCTGAAGTATCAAAGTTAAGGAAGGAGTTACAAAGCACTCTTGCCAAGTATCATCAAGTTTGTGACGACTTGTTTCATGCAAAGACAAAGGTTTCGAAAAATTTCTTGCTATTTTGACTAAAGCTGGATCTGTCTTAGGTGCTTCATATTAGATTATTTTTCTTACAAGGAACCAATGATGCATGTGAAGTACATGTTGTCTTTGTGCAATTGTGCTTGTGGCAATGCATATTAGTTTTGATGTTTATATGATCAAGATGTCAAGTCCCCTGGCAAGGCTGGGATTTTCATTGTATCGCAGTACCTTCTTATTTTGTCAATTTTTTGGGGAAGTTTTGACTTGTTTCTGGATGAAACTTTTGCTCCCCATTATCACTTTCCCCATATATTGGTGTTTTCTTTTCCTTTCGAAACCACTGTTTCATCACTTCTTTTATTACCCGACTTTTGTTTCCTGAAAAATCTAGTACTTTATTTTGGCAGGTTCAATTACTTTCCACTGAATGTTCTTTAGCTGAAAGGAAAGTGAAGAATGCGTTAGAGAGGGAGAAAATATTGAAAAAAATTGCTGCAGAAGAAAGAGCAAAACATTTGAAAGCTGTGAAAGAAGTTGAGGAAGCTAAGCAATTAGCTTCATTTGTGCAAGAGGCCCTACACAGACAGAATGCAGAACCTGCAACTGCCAAGGTGTGTTTTCAGAAATCAGAAATAATAGATTTCTCAAACAGCAAATGGTGCCGTAGATATTCCAAGGATGAAATAGAAGTGGCTACTGATAACTTCTCTGAAGACAAGAAAATAGGAGAGGGAAGTTGTGGGAGTGTCTACAAGTGCACTCTTGATGATACCTCTGTAGCCGTCAAGGTTCTTCTTCATGATAAACGAGAAAAAAGAGAACAATTTCTTAGAGAGGTAAATGTTAATCATAAAACCCCATTGGCCTATTTGACAGAGGGAATAGATGTAATTACTAATTTCAAACTTGTGCAGGTAGAAATTCTTAGCCGACTTCATCATACTCACATGGTTTCACTCCTTGGAGTCTGCCCTGAGAATGGTTGTCTTGTGTATGAATACATGGAAAATGGAAGCTTAGAAGATGTACTATTTGGCCATGGCAAGAAGCTGCTTCCTTGGACTATCCGGTTCCGTATTCTTTATGAAATAGCTCTCGGACTCTCTTTTCTGCACGGCAACAAGCCTGAGCCTATAGTTCATCGTGATCTTAAGCCAGGGAACATCTTGTTGGATAGCAACTACGTGAGCAAGATTGGAGATGTGGGACTAGCTAAACTCCTCTCTGAAGTGGTGCCTGATGGTCTTACAGAATACAAAGAAACTCTTCCTGCTGGTACATTATTTTACATGGATCCAGAATACCAAAGGACAGGTACAATCCGCCCCAAGTCGGATCTCTATGCCTGGGGCATGGTTGCGCTACAACTGCTGACAGGGAAGCATCCACGAGGATTGATAATGAGCATGGAGAAAGCCATAAAACAAGGAAACTTCACTTGCGTGCTAGACAAATCAATCACAGATTGGCCCCTCGCTGAGGCGGAGAGTTTAGCTAAACTCGCTCTGCGGTGTACACAATTGAAATGCAGGGATCGACCTGATCTCAATTTGGAAATTTTACCAGAGCTTCAGAATATACTGAACGAGGGAAATGGATACTTCAAACGTAGACAGGACAAGATCGATTTGCCAAAGCATTATCTCTGTCCCATACTACAGGTAAAACTAAAATCTTCTTGCTTTTTCTTTTTCTGGCAAAAAATTTGCAGAGAAAAAATATATATAAAAAAATTGATGTCTGAATTCAGGAAGTGATGGATGATCCCTATGTTGCTGCTGATGGTTACACATACGAGTACAGGGCTATTAAAGCATGGTTTGAGCAATATGATACATCTCCTGTGACCAAACAAAGGCTTTCTCATAAATACATAATTCGTAATGTCTCAGTGCATTCAGCCATACAAGAATGGAAGTTGCGAGCATCATTGTTGCCTCTTGGAATCAACTAAATTATTTAGTGGACTACCTTTCTATTCAAATTTTGGTTTTTTAAAGAAATGTGTTCATCTTTTAAGTTTTTTTTTGGTTGTATAAATGAAGGAATAAAAATAAAATTGTACAAATGGTTCTTCACCATCATGCACGTATTGTTTTGCAGTTGTTTGATATTAGAATTATGTGCCTTATTAATGTTCTAGAATAAAATTCATATCGTAAGACAGAATCTAACCATTTATATGTCAAATATAAAACTAAATAAATGATCTAGTAGTTTCATTCTGCAATTTTAAAAAGACTGTAAGGAAGATTTTAAAGCTATTCAGGCGTAGCCTAGTGATATAAAACAAAGTTGAAGAAACAAATTCTCAAGTGATTCAGTCTGAAAATTCTGACTTAAGATTGATTCCAATTTTGAAAACACTAGAAGAATCTAAAGAATATTCAAATGTATATTCTCTCACGTCAATCTTATGACTAATGAGGAGGAAGTAGGTATTCAAGATTTCAAACTTCTTGGTCTTTTTATTCAAAATAAATTATTATTTATTTATTCAATAAAAGACTTTAAAATCCGATTACATGTCGGCAAGTCAAGTCAAGTCAGCGTGGTCGACCGAATCTGGTAAGAACACAATTCAATCGGTATCTATCGTGATACACAATTATTGATTATACAATGAAACTAACCTCCATTTTTATATCCCTCGTCGTCAGTACAAATAATAATAATAATAATAATAAAGGAAATTATATAACATAATTTCTGAAATTTCGTGAAATGGGCATTATATTTTAGTTAAATTTAGAAAAGCGAAGAAAATATATTAAATATTTTAATTAAATTGGTGTTTGCTGACACGTGCAAAGTTATTGATGATAATAATGAGCCTTTGTATCACGTGATTGTCTGTCTTCCTTTTCTTAATTTACGTTTTCAGGGTAGTAGAAGGTGTTCTTATTACAGTGTTGCCTTTCGTAAGGTGAAATGAACTAGAAACAGGATGGAATTGAGTTAATAATAATGAAATGCAAAGGAGCCACAACTAACATAATTGTTTGCATTCTTATATTTTGATCCTCTCGCGAAGCGAGGTGGCGATTTCAAGGGCCAGAGTGGCTTCTCCCGTGGCACGAGCGACTGAGGCGGCGTTGCCCTAGGTCCAAGCGGGCTCTTGCCTATGACACAACGACCGTTAGCAAACCTGCCGGGGAATTTTCCCGGTCAGACTCCGACAGTCAAGTCAGTATACGCAGGAAATATACGGGAGCTGAATTGAAATACAGTAGTAGATGAGAGAGCTCGCGCGCGCATACCTGCGGGAGATGGAGTGAAAGGTTTATATAGCCAGGGGGGACTGACAACCCTAGTCCGTGATTGACAAAACTAGGGTGTGGTACCTGTCAATCCGTATGAGAGCACTAGGGAGCGGCGTGGCAAGGCGTGGGGTGCTCAAACAGTACGATAGTACTGGGCTGGCGATCTAGCCGCGAGATGTGTCAGAGACGAATAAGACATACAGTACCCCGACTTCAGGGTCATACCCTGGATATGATGACATAGGAGGCATAGGGACGAAAGAGTCCATACCCCGAGCGTCAACCGGCGGGTCCGGGTGTCGAGGACCGGGTCGAGTAATGGCCAGGGAGCGTGGGCAGCTACGCGTCCGACTGGGAGTGTTGAGACGCAGAATATGCCCCGAGTCGGGGGTTTACCGGGATATGTCTGGCTGACTCTGTTGGGTGTCCAATTCATGTGATGAGACGGGAGCGTGGGCCATTACGCGTCCGACTGGAGCGCATGACCTAGGTCTATGTCGGGAAACGGGTCGAGGTGATCGGACCAGGAGAGGCTAGGGGTCGACCAGACCGACCGACTCTGCTCATTGCTGGCTGAATAGTACTGGGATATGCCTAGCTGACTCTGTTGATCAATCTGCTGGACCTCCGTGACGTCAGGCTGGCTGGTTGAGCGGTTCGGTTTATCCGTAGGTAAGTTCGAGATCATATTTGATGAATAAACCGGAATAATTTTCACATATGAAGTACTAAGTATCAATTCTCATCCACTAATTGTGTAATTGTTTGATTGTACGCCCCCTCTTAGGCATAAAATGATTTGTGTGTGTTAAAAACTTAAGGGTGCGTTTAGGGGTTATCATGTGATTATCACATAATCAAGTATGAGGAGTACTAAAATATAATCTAATTTTATTTACTTCAATCCTAGTTAATACAATAAAAATTATTTGTTAGAAGATTATAGTGTAAAACCAAACAGAATCATGGCCTCATGCATGCAATCATGGGCTTGCCGCCGTTGTTGCTGACTCTCGCAATCGGCGAGCATGCACCTGTGGTGCAGGACAGCAGGAGTCAACGTGATCCCTTAAATCTTAAATTTTAAAGAATCATAATTTTTAATTCAGAAATTAAACTCTTTTTACGACCACATATATAAAATTCAGAAAATTATATTTATTACTAGGAACACATAACTGTTAAATTGTGACCACATATATAAAATTTAAGAGTAATGATAGGAAGAGTAAAAATAAAAAAAATAAAAATCATAGTGAATAATATGGCATGACGTGACATTTTACATACGCACGATCGATTATCCCTTGAACACCATCGGCGGCCTTCGGCCGCCGTCCCGAATCAAACTATACCCTGGGAGGCACGGTAAATTCGTCAGAGATCGTGCATGCAAGGTGTCACGCCATTCACTATGATTTTCACTTTCTCATTTTCACTCTCCCAATCATTATTCAAAATTTGAAGATCTATATTTATTACTAAGAACACATAACTGTCAAATTTTGAGTCTAAAAAATTTCGAGTCTAAAAAATGACATTTAGACCTTTATCGAGCCTTTGAAAATTTTATTACTATTTTAAAAATTTTCATTTTTATAATATTCATGATTATTTTGATATTTTAAGTATTTATGAGTCATAGTTTATCTATATTATTATTATAATTTCAATTTCTTAGAATTTTTTTGGAAAGATCTCTTTTCTTTCTTTATAAGATTGGAATTAAAGTCCATATATTCAGATTTCTTTCCTTTCTTAGTCTTAGTGTGTAGAGTCTATATAAGCACATATTTAAATGTATGAGGTTTCATCCCTCAATTATTAAAAAAAAAGATTCTTTTTAAACTAAACTGTGGGGTTTTATCTTGTTTTTTTTTTCGGGTTCTCTTCTTGTCTTATTCTCAATTTATCCTTCTCGATAGTCTGCAGGATAATCATTAGTTTGGCCGACATTAGCCTGCCACCTCGGTCCCCACTTGTTGGTTGTCTTGTTCATGAGATCGGTGAGCCGTTGTCATCTCTAGCAAGCCTTCCGCACTAAGGAACAATGGTGATGTTTACTGCTCTTGTTTCCCCTTGATGCGATGACTGGCAACTGCTTGCCTTGGCTACGACAACCAGCCGCTACTCGCCCTGGGATGATTAGTCATTGCTCGCCCTGGTTGTTATGAAGGAGCGAACGACAACTGTTGGCCCTGGTTGTTATGAAGGAGCGAACGACAACTATTGGCCCTGGTTGTGACGACCCGTTGTTGCTCGCTCTGGGACGATCAATCGTTGCTCGCCCTCGTTGTGACAGTTGGCCAATGCTCGTGCTCGGAGAAAAAATAACCGCACCTGAATTCTCGTTAACATCGGAATCAAGAAAACCTAAAAATTTGAAAGTAATCACATTTCGGGTTCTATTCTTATTTTGCTGACATTTTGCAGCTTTTGCTAATGTGATGGGAATGCATTAAAATTTGAGAATAGCTCACTACCTAAATGAAACTTATCTATGATAACCCTCAACCAAAGGTATCCTAAAGGTACAACATTCATTCCATATGCATGGTCGTGGAACTAAGGGAACGAATCAACCTTTTACACTTAGGCTATGTTTCGTAGGGATAATTAGCCTTATAATATAATCAAGATTGTTCACTTTGTTTGATATCGTTTTAAATTTATAATATAATATAATTTATATTACAAAAGTTAAGTAAAATTTTGTAATCTAGATTACAAGACCAATAATTCATAATTCCATATTATATTTTAGGTCAAATTATATTACAGACTTAATTACATTATCCTTAATCAAATATAACCTTAATTCAAATCCATCAATTGTAGTGTTCTCATAATGGAATCGAACCCATAGTGATGGTTCCATTTCTCAATACCTTTCCTCTCACCATTAGGTCATGAGCGTATAGCCACCAAGGGCAATAGCTTAATGGTTAAGTTCTTCAATGAATAATTAAGAGATTTAAATCTCAAATCTCAATTACAATATATGATAGAAGGTTTTCTCTTCAATGAGAAACGGACTTAAATATACTACTATTTAGATGGACCTTTATGAGAATTTTACGATTTACTTTGGTGGCTAATAGAGAATTTCTATGGAGTCGAGTTGGTCACTTTCAAAATTAGTCCGTTCGAAAAGTTGAATATATGGATTATCAAAAAATAGTGTATATATTGAATTGGCGCGTTGTGCTAACGTAAAATGCTCTCCATAATTTACCTATCTGTATCTAGTGGGAGACAGTGTTACAAAGTCATCTGTGATAAGCATTATCATTTTTTTTTTTACTCCAAGGAGTGTATGTTGGATGTCTCGATGAGTTGGCATAGTTGGTTCACATAAAAATGTTATTGTCAATGAGTGTATGTTGGATGCTTGGGTAACGGTGCAACAAAAGGATGTCTTAATTTCCTAACCATCTAAGTATCGAGTCTCAATTTTAGTAATGATCCCGCCCTATCTTTGGCACCGTACGGACAACCATCGTGGCAAACGGCCTGGCCAACTTCAGGGTCCACGTCATTGTACGAATAGCCAGTTTGACACCCTAGCCGGACCCAGGGCCCCCGCCGGCCGGTCGGACTCAGGGCGGCTGGTTAGAATAAATATGGCGGTTCGTCCGGCCGGGCAAACCTGGCCGACTGCATTAAGGCTTACACGCCTCGTCTAGCCGGTCAGACCCGGCCGACTGCATTAAGGCATACACACCTCTTTTATCCGAGTACATCCGCCCGGCTATCCTTTACACCCAGACTTGATGTCCAGCCGGGCGTGCCGTCCCTGTGTCCACTCGGGCGCTCTCTTGGGATCACCCCAGGATAAAGACAGAATGCATCTGCGCCCTTTGCAAATAACAAGCTATCACCATTCGTCTGAACTGACTCTTTCTGGTTTACAGAAACCCGTCTTTGTCCTCACATAAGACAAATGGTGTACGACAAAGAATGTTGGTTACAAATCGGCATAACCATACCATATCCTCTGATCCTGTCAGAGGATCCTGACACAGGTCATACTCAACACGATCTAACCATACCATATCCTCTGATCCTGTCAGAGGATCCTGACACAGGTCATACACAGATCGACCTAACCATACCATATCCTCTGACCTTGTCAGAAGGTCCTGACACATGTCAGACTTGGTCCTTTTCCCCGGCTATATAAGTCACTCCTCTTCTCATTCGCGAGAGGGGGGATACGCGCGAAACCTCTTGTCTTCAGTGCTTCATTATTTTTCTTGTTCATCGGAGTACTGACTTGACCGTCGGAGTGCCTTGCCGGGACGTCTCCCGGCTAGGTTGCTAACGGTCATCTTCCTCCCCAGGTCCACCTCCATCCGGTCGAGGGTTCATCCGGCGGCACCTGCTTCCTACCATTCGGAGGACATCCTACGCCCGCTGCCATTCTGCGACAGGACATCCAGTCATCGTCCACGTCACGCCTCTACACCGTCATCCGGTTGCGGCTCCATCGCGCTCGGCGACAGGATCAATTTGGCGCTAGAAGGAGGGCTTTGCTGCCTGATCGAGAGCGAAGAATGGAAAACCCCAATCCACTGACGGTTACTCTTTCGCCAGAAGAATACGAAATGCTGATGGCTGTCCAGACACAGAAGGCACAACAATCGCATCCGCCAACCGGTAGTCAGGGAGCCCGGCTCCCTGGGCCCTCTATGCGGGGAAATACGGAAGGTATGGCTGTTCAGCCCGACCTCTGCATTCCTAAATTTCCCCAAGCACTTTTTAGGAACGAGGCCCAATCGGCCCCGACCGAAGCTTCAGCGTCCAGCCGGGCACATCAGGCGCGCCCCGATAAAGGGAAGGGGTTGGCCGACCCCGCGGCGGCCCGCCCGACTCACAGCCCTTTCTCTCCACAAATTCTTGGGGACCCCGTTCCCAAGCATCTGCGATTCTTCACCATGCCTGAGTATTCGGGGGCCAGCGACCCCGAGGAACACGTCATGAAGTTCGAGAGCGCCGCCAGGCTGCACCAATACCCGGAGGCCGCGCTTTCCTGACAACCCTCTCCGGGCAGGCTCAACGATGGTTCGAGGGACTCCCGAGCGGATCAGTCGGGAGTTTCGCAGAAGTTAAGCGGCTGTTCCTGCAACATTTTGCAAGCAGTCGGAGGCATCATAAGACCAGCCTCAATTTGTTCGCGCTGAAGCAAGGTCTGAAAGAATCACTCCGGGCCTACATCCAGAGGTTCAATGGAGTAGCTATCGAGGTGCCCAACACCACGCCCGAAGTGCTGATCGCCGCCTTCTCACAAGGGCTCCAAGAGGGTGATTTCTTTCGATCCCTGATCAGGAAACCACCGAAGGATTTCGACAGCCTGCTCGGGAAGGCTGTTAAGTATATCAACGTAGAGGAAGCGCAAGCCGCCCGGAGGAAGGAAGTAATAGTTAGCCCACAACCCGCACCTCAACACAACAGATCGCCAGGAGGACCGATTCGCAGTCCCCGACCGGCTGATCGGCCTGGAATGAGACCCCAGCAAGTGCAGGTGGCACAGGGGAATTGGCCCAACCGATGGGCACCGTATTGTGCGTTTCACCAGTGCAATACGCACAACACGGAAGACTGCCGAGCGGGCGGCAGAGCTCGGATCCCACTCGGCAGAGGCCAAGGACGACAAACCCCGCAGGGGCGTGGGCGTGGTCAGGGAGCCACAGCCCAACAAAGACAAAGGCATGATACCCCCGCCGCTCGGCTATTGTTTCCTCAGCCCGAGCAGGAAGAGGCGGAGCAACTTGACGAAGATCAAGCAAATCACCAGAACGCCGTCCGAGGAGGCGTCAATGTGATTTCCGGCGGCCCGACCAGAGGCGACTCCAACCGAGCCAGAAAGACGCAGGTGCGCCGACTGGAAATTCACCAAGTCGGAGTCAGCACCTCTCAAGCTCAAGGGCCCCAAATCAGCTGGGGGCCGCAGGATTTACAAGGATTGGAGGTGCCGCACGACGACCCGCTGGTCATCACGGCCGTCATCGCCAACTATGAAGTCCACCGCACCATTGTGGATACCGGCAGCTCGGTAAACATTTTATATAAACGAGCTTTCGATCAACTGCAAATTGACTTATCGCAGCTGGAGATGGTGGCTACTCCCCTGTTCGGATTTACGGGGAACGAAGTACAGCCGATCGGACAAATACGACTAGCCGTCTCACTTGGAGAAGAGCCACTCAAGAGAACCCGGTGGACCACGTTTCTGATTGTGGATGAGCCAGCTGCCTACAATGCCATCCTCGGTCGACCAGCTCTCAACGAATTCAAAGCGGTAGTCTCCACCTACTACCTCAAGGTGAAGTTTCCGGTCGGCGACAGGGTCGGCGAGGTGAAGGGCAATCAGACCGTGGCCCGGCGCTGCTACGCTGATGATGTCCGATCGGGAGGTCAGAAAGCAAGGCGGGCAGGTAGCAGCTGCAACATGGTGCAAGCCTCCCCTTGGGCAGAATTGAGGGAGGATAAAGAAGAGGTACAACTTTTGCCCGGGTGGGAGGATACCAAGATACAAATTGCTGCAGGACTTTCCAAGAAGCTGAAGCAATCCCTAATCGACTCCCTCGCTCGGAATCAAGACGTATTTGCCTGGTTGGCGAAAGACTTAAAGGGAGTCCGGCCAGAAGTAGCAGAGCATCAATTGCACGTGCACCCGGGTGCGCGGCCAGTGAAGCAGCGAAAGAGGGACCACAGCGCCACTCAGAATAAAGTCATCCGGGCGGAGGTAGAAAGACTATTGGAGGCCGGACACATCCGAGAGGTCCAGTTCCCTGCCTGGCTGGCCAATGTGGTGCTGGTATCCAAACCCAACGACAAGTGGCGGGTATGCATTGATTTCCGAGACCTTAATCGTGCCTGCCCGAAAGATTGCTACCCGCTCCCGCGAATTGATCAAATGGTAGACTCGACGGCCGGAAGCGAGTTCATATCAATGCTGGACGCGTACCAGGGATACCACCAAGTCCCGCTGGCTGCTGATGATCAGGAGAAGGTTAGCTTCGTCACGGCTGACGGCACCTACTGCTACACCGTCATGCCGTTCGACCTCAAGAATGCGGGGGCCACCTACCAAAGAATGATGAACAAGGTGTTCCGATCACAGATGGGGCGTAACGTCGAAGTATACGTCGACGATATTCTGATCAAGACTGCCCGGGCAGAAGAACTAATCCCCGACGTTGAAGAAACTTGCCAGACTCTACGGCGGTTCGGCCTGAAGCTTAATCCGGCCAAATGTTTATTCGGGGCTCGAAGCGGGAAGTTCCTCGGCTATATAGTGACCGAGCGGGGAATCGAAGCGAATCCGGGCAAAGTAAAGGCCATCATGGAGATGCCGGCTCCAAGGAATCTCAGAGAAGCTCAAAGGCTGATGGGGCGGATAACGGCCTTGTCAAGGTTCATTTCCCGGTCAGCCGAACGGGGTCTGCCATTCTTCAAGACCTTACGCCGGGCCACCAAATTTCAGTGGGACGCAGAATGTGACAAGGCATTCGAGGAGCTGAAAGCTTATCTATCTGAGCTACCGACACTCTCCCGGCCGGAGCCGAATGAGAGTTTATATGTATACTTAGCGGCCTCCTCCGACTCGGGCAGCATGGTGTTGGCCCGGCAAGAAAAAACGGAGCAAAGGCCGGTGTACTTCTTTGCCCACTTATTTAAAGGAGCCGAGTGTCGGTATACGGACCATACTTCTTATCTCACCCAATTACCGTATTGACTAACAGTAACTTGGGACGGATACTCACTAATCCAGACGCCTCAGGACGGTTAGTCAAATGGACAACCGAGCTGAGTGAGTATGACATACAATATCAGCCCCGACCGGCTATCAAGGCTCAAGCTTTAGCCGATTTCCTCACGGAATGGCATCCTGATGAAGCAGAGGGCGTATGGAAGGTGTACGTTGATGGGGCATCTTCTCGACAAGGAAGTGGAATCGGCGTTCTCATGGTTTCACCCGAAGAAGAACGGCTGCACCTGTCCGTGCGGCTAGAACACAAGGCGACTAATAACGAAGCTGAATATGAAGCACTTCTAGCCGGTCTGCAAGCCGCCCGGCATGTCGGCGCCACTCAGGTGTGGCTATACTCAGATTCGCAACTGGCTATACAGCAATTGGCCGGTAATTTCGAAGTCAACTGCAGCCGGCTGCAAGAGTACGTTGATGCTTATGAACAACTGAAGGCAGGTTTCAGGGAGGTACTCTTACAGAAGATCCCTCGGGAAAGCAACTTGAAAGCGGATGAGCTAGCCAAATTAGCTAGCGCAGTCGGAGCTTGGGTGGTCCCTCGGCCGGCCTGCCATGCCTTATTCGTCATGCAAATCGAGCAGCAAGCAGAGATCGAATTAGAGACCGATTGGAGAACTCCATTGATTGCATTTCTTGACCAGAGGAGAAGTACCATCCGACCGGGAGGAGGCTCGGATGCTCAGAAAGAGAGCCGTGCAGTATACCATG
>JAGFNQ010002392.1:0-177058 GCA_024364735.1 Boesenbergia rotunda
TAAAGAAATCCAGGTGTCCAATTCCAAGGTCTTGGCCCTGGTAGACCAAGGTCTGCTTATTAGGATTGGTGGCTCGCTACCCAACCTTTTAGGGAACGCGCATGAGATGGTACTTACGTCTTCAGTGGATCCAAGTGATTAGTATTTTCAAGTATATGCTTTAGCAAAGTTTTCGAAAGTTTCAGAAAGTTTTCAAAAGTTAAAGAATAGCTAGTTTTAAGTGAGCCAAGAAAAGTAAATTGAGATTATTTATTGCTTGAGTATGCATGTTTTGAGTTACACATGTTCTTAGTTTTCTTTCAAGCATATTAGTATCTCATATGATGTTCAGTTTGATCTAGAAGCATGTTTTGCATATTTCGAGATTTTGTGAGCTAGATAGTACTTACTAAGCTTTTTGCTTATAGATGCATTTCCTCTTATTGCAGATAAAGGTAAAGGCAAGCAATTCTGAAGGAAGACGACGAGGCGGTGCTGAGTAGAGTGTGTGTGGTGGCTGATTTTGGAGAGATCTTTGAGACGAGACAATTTAGTTAATTAATTCACAATGTTATAGTACATTTGAATTTCAAGTTCTTGCTTATGGAGATTATAGAGTATTTGAGTTTTGGATAGTTTTACATGCTCAATTGCTTAGAGTAAAGATTCCATGTCATTTCATTTAGCTTATATATTCTTATGTTTGCATTGGATAGGTAGAAATGTGAGTAGTTGAGAATATTGATACTTTGTGGGAGAAATAGATGTTTGTGCCAAGATAGTACTAATTCCTCTTTAAATCAAGTTTTTATTGCTTAAATATGTTTAGAAAAGTTGCATTCATATTCCATAATGCTTTAGCAATGTTATAGAATCTTGCATGATGAGTTTAAATGGTTAGAAGCAAAGTTTGGTACAACTCTAGACTAAAGTTTTTTGATAGTTTTTCATAACTTGCTAAATCTCGTAAAAGTCCTAATTTTAAGTTTATGGATTCATTTTGAT
Organism: Boesenbergia rotunda; assembly: GCA_024364735.1. Classification (NCBI taxonomy): domain Eukaryota; kingdom Viridiplantae; phylum Streptophyta; class Magnoliopsida; order Zingiberales; family Zingiberaceae; genus Boesenbergia; species Boesenbergia rotunda. Next base: position 985 of record JAGFNQ010002392.1, read on the forward strand.
TGGCTAAACTGTTTAGAAAATTGGTATAGAGTATAGAAATGGTGTCATGATCCTATTTGGCTTCGAAAGTATAGGTTTGGTGGAGCTTTGAAGCAAGTGCCGAAACCTGAAAAACCAGATTTCAGGCTATCAGTCGACTGATACAGTATCAGTCGACTGATACCCGACAGTTCAGTTGGGTGAGGCAGGTTTCAATAAGTGTCCTTTTGCGAGTTTTTGAGAAAGGAAGTGTGACATGGTATCATGCATGACTACTTAAGTTAGAATATCATTCTTAGATGAATTTAAAGAAAAAAAAGGATTTCCGCATTTCTTTTAGTCATGTATTAGAGTCGAGAAGTAGAGAAAAGTAATGATCCGTCTAAAGACATAAGAAGGCGGGTCGCTACATGAGCTATGGGATCGAGGTCATTTCTGGACGACTTTCAGCCCTGGCATTGTGCCGGCACTATTCGACGATATACTGGAGAAGCCAAATGGTGATCCAAGTCTTCAGAAGGTTAAACAGGAAATTCTGAAGGCAAAGGCGATGATTTTCGTATCGCCGATAATGGGTAATATACCTTAGGGATCGACTCTGTATCCCTAATGATCCGGAACTACAAAGGAAGATTTTGGAGGAGGCTCACGAAACCCCCTATTCTATGCACCGGGATCCACCAAGATGTACCAAGATCTGAACATGAGGTTTTGGTGGTCCGGTATGAAGAGGGATGTAGCTCAGCATGTCAGTACCTGCCTGACCTGCCAGCATTTTCAAAGCGGAACACCAGAGCCTGGAGGAGTTCTGCAACTGATCAAATTCCAGAATGGAAATGGGAAGACATTGTAACGCCCCAAAATTTCCCATATGAAATACTATGAAATATTAGGAAATTTATGAAATATTAATATGGTATATTATGAATATTATGAATTCATGAATATGAAATATTATGGAATTCATGAAATATTATCATGAAATATTATGAATTCATGAATATAAATATTATGGAATTATGAAATATTATCATGAATATTATGAATATTATGAATTCATAATATGAAATATTATGAAATTCATGAAATATTATCATGAAATATTATGAATTCATGAAAATATTATTATTGTTATGAAATTTCATGATGGGCTTGGCTAATGGGCTTGGATGTGGATTAGTGAAAATTGATAAAAAGGAATATAGAAAGGAGGAGGCAAGGATTGAACCTTGAATCTCCTAATTGCACTAACCATTCATAACCAATGAACCAAGCCATATTTCATGTAGAAGGGACAAGAAACATGCTTGTTAAAGCTAGGGAAGTGAAGAGACATGTCTCTTCATGAGAAAAAGTATAAATAAGAGAGGAAGAAGTTGGAATAACTTCTTCTTCTTCTTCCTCACTCTCATCACCGAAACTTCAAGCCTTCTCCCTTTTCATTTCGAAAAAAAACACACAACCTAGGGTTCTAACCCTAGGAATTGGAAGGAAGAAGAATTCTACAAGGACCTTGCCCTCTACTAGAGCCAAGGGTCCTATAGAAGTGCTAAGAAGGAGAACACTCACCTTCCTTCAACCAAGGGCACCTTAAGATTTAGAGAAGGAGAAATTCAAGCGAAAGGATGTAAGTATCCCCTCGCCTGCAGTGTAATAGTTGTTGTGTGATTATTCTCCTTTGTTTGTTTCGAAAATGGATTTTTCTTCCCTTGGATGATTTCGCCACCCCTTAGGGAAGGCCTTGGTTACTCCTTAATACAAGAGAAGACCCCTTGAGACTTAGGGTATATATGTATGTGGATTTTCTTCATGATGTTATGAACAAAACTAGGGTTTTCACCCTTTGTAGGTTTCGGCCAAGGTGAGGGATTTAGGGTTTAAGAGTTGAATTCTCTAGGATGTATTTTATTTTAGTGTAATATATGATGGTGTAACAATGTGTTTGTATAAATGTTGGTTACAAAAATCCAACTTTTTCCCTACCCTACAAGTTTCGGCCAACCCTAGAGAGATTAGGTTTAGGGTGCATATTTATCCTATGATGAAATCTATGGTTAATAAGTGGTATGATATGTATGTGAGATGTTGGTGTAAATGTTTAAATGGAAGGTTTGATTTGAAAACTAGTTTTCCTCTAGCATGATTTTCGGCCAAGCATGATAGATTAGGTTTGTGAAAGTGATTACCCCATGATGTATGCTATGTTTAGTATGATACATGATGTATATATATATGATGTTTGTATGGGATATTGGATGTCAAACAAAAACCTAAGCTATCTACCCTTGACTTTCGGCCAAGCCCTAGATTTAGGGTTAAGCAGAACTCAATTAACTCATGAAGCATGCTACCCTTTCTATGACATGAATATAATTTATGGGACCAATCTTGTCATCTATATAAGTATGTTTAAGTGGTTGAATTATGATGTATATATGAGCATGTCTTATAGCCCGTGGGGCACCCTTATGAGATTGCATGTGATATGTATGATGAAATGCTTGAAAGGATACTCCACTAAGTATGGGATCCAGAACACCCTTATGTTGTGAGGTGTGTCCCTATGGGATCAGAAACACCCTGAAAGAGTGGGTGTCCCTTGAGAAGTAAACTTGGAGTACTCCTTAGCATATATGTAAAGACATGATAAGTATTTTACTTTGTAAGTTGTGTACCCGACTTGTAAGAGGGGTCGTTAAACAAATCCGGGGTGCATGTTAACATAAGGTCATGGCTCCGGTAGGACGTAAGGGTCTTGCTCTAATGGGATTGGTGGCTCGCTACCCCAACTCATTAGGGAGCGCGCATCATGTGGTACACAACTGGGCCCAATATGATATGGATGTATTTTTAAGTACTACCTTTACGGAATTGTTTTGAAAACATTCTTTGAAAACATTTATTGCATATGAAGGGTATGCTTAAGATACTTTATGCTGCATGCTTAGAAACTTTGATGTTTAGTATGCTATGATGAACTCATGATTATGATTTATTATGTGTACATGTTGTATGCTTTCATATGGATTTTGTGAGTAGGACAGGATCCTTACTAAGCTTTTATGCTTACTAGTTATGTGTTGTCTTATGATGCAGATAAAGGTAAGGAACACTTGAACTAAAGGAAGAGGCAGGAAGGCTGAAGATGTGTGGGGTGGTGGCTCGGGAAAGAAATATTTCTATATCTACTTTATCATGTTTATGTTTATGTTTCCCTGACAATAAGTGTTAGTGATTAGGATTGATATTGCATGATAGTGTTTACCCTTGGATGTCTTTTATACTTGATTATGTTATGAGTTGCATTACTGGTAAACTTATCATGTTATAGAATGACTTTGATAGTTTAAACAAGCATGCTCAGTCCTTAGTCCTTGCATTATTTGTTTTAAAATTTTATGCTAGAAGAAAAAAAAATATTACTATATGATTGAATGTACGTAACCCCGCCCCGAGAGTAGATATAAGGACGGGCGTTACAGGTTGGTATCAAAGCAGGTTTCCCCTCCACCACACACACATCAAGCTTCATCCTGCCGCTTCCAAGTAAGAGATCCTAACCTTGCTTTACTTTAGTTCATGTATAATAATGATTATATGGAGATGATTAATACTTGCATAACAAGTAGAAGTAGTATTAATTCTTATGTAGTCATTTATCACCTGTATGATAAATATGGCTAGAGGACGTAGCAATCGGGGTAATGAGACAGTTGAGAGCACAGTGGAATTAGTAGACTGGCTCGAGCATGAGAAAATTAAATATGTCTCGTTCTGCCTCACTGGCGACGCCAGGATATGGTTGGAACGGGTAAAAGCTAGAAAGTCAGTGGATCAGATGAAGTGGAAGGACTTCGAGTCCGAATTTCTATTCTGACAACACTGCCCTCGGGTGAGGTGATGCCCTCTACCCAAATGCTGCCTGCCGCACCAATCAGAATCGCAGATAGGGAACTCTACTGCGACCTGATAGTGCTTGATATGCAAGATTATGATGTGATATTGGGCATGGATTTCTTGAACAAATACGGCGCCTCTATTGAGTGCCGTAAACGAAGGGTTACCTTCCGACCTGAGGCGAAAATTCTATTTGAATTTATCGGAGAGCCGAAGAAGAGGGCAAGCAAATTCTTATCGGCTCTGAAAGCAAGGAAGATGTTAGAAAATGGATGCTCTGGGTTTCTAGCTCACGTGGTTGATACCAGTCCTACGGAGGGCCCGAAGCTAGAAGATGTCAAAGTCGTATGCAATTACCCAGAGGTATTTCCCGATGACTTACCAGGGTTAGCACCTGAAAGAGATATAGAATTTGCAATTGATTTGGTTCCTGGTACTAACCCCATTTCTAAGGCACCGTACCGTATGACGCCGACGGAATTAAAGGAATTACAAGGGCAGTTACAAGAGCTTCTTGACAAAGGACTCATCCGCCCTAGTCATTCCCCCTGGGGAGCTCCCGTACTGTTTGTGAAAAAGAAGGATGGGTCGATGCGAATGTGTATCGACTATCGGGCGCTGAACAATGTGACTATCAAGAACAGGTACCCTCTACCCAGGATAGATGACCTGTTCGATCAATTGAAGGGAGCCACGGTTTTCTCTAAGATTGACCTAAGATCGGGTTATCACCAAGTCAGGGTGAAAAATGAGGATATACCGAAGACGGCTTTCCGAACCAGATACGGACATTATGAGTTCGTAGTGATGCCATTTGGAGTTACCAATGCGCCAGCTATGTTTATGGACTTAATGAATCAGGTATTCTCGGCATTTCTCGACAGATTTGTGATCGTCTTTATCGACAATATCCTTATATATTCGAGAACTCCTGAAGAACATGCTGAGCACCTGAGTATAGTACTACAGATTCTTCGGAAGGAGCAACTGTATGCTAAATTTTCCAAATGCGAGTTCTGGCTCGATCAGGTATCATTCTTGGGACATGTTATCTCCAAGGAAGGAGTAATGGTGGACCCAATTAAAATCGAAGCCATGAGTAACTGGACTAGACCCAAGAATGCCAGTGAAATCAGAAGTTTCCTCGGGCTAGCAGGCTATTACAGAAAATTCGTAGAGAACTTCTCTCGGATTGCAGCCCCTATGACAGCTCTTACAAAGAAAGACAAGAAATATGTATGGACCGAGGAATGTGAGAAGAGCTTTACCGAACTGAAAAGGAGGCTGACTAGTGCTCCAATATTGACTCTTCCCGAGAGTGATATGGGTTTCGATATGTACAGTGACGCATCCAAACTTGGACTCGGAGCTGTGCTTATACAAAATGGGAAGGTAATTGCCTATGCCTCTAGGCAACTGAAGGAACATGAAAGAAACTACCCTACCCATGACTTAGAGTTAGCAGCGATGGTCTTTGCACTGAAGATATGGAGGCACTATCTATATGGAACCCAGTGTAAAGTTTATACAGATCACCAGAGTCTGCGGTATTTCTTCACCCAGAATGATCTGAATATGAGACAGCGCAGATGGCTCGAATTGGTCAAGGATTATGATTGTAAGATCCTGTACCATCCGGGAAAAGCCAACAAGGTAGCCGATGCTCTCAGTAGGAAATCATGTGCTGCTTTAATGTCTTTGTCGGCTTTGTCACAACCCTTAGGGGAAGAAATTATGAATTACGGGATTGAAATCATATCAGGACAGTTATCCACCCTGATGATTGCGCCGACATTATTCGGCGATATTCTGGAAAAGCAAAATCATGATCCGAGTCTTCAAAGAATCAAGCAAGAGTGTCTCGAAGGCAAGGACGATGGATTTAGGATTTCGGACAGCGGAGTTTTATATCTTTGGGATCGATTATGTGTTCCCGACGACTCCGACTTACGGACAAGAATCCTTGAGGAAGCTCACGGAACACCTTATGCGATGCATCCTGGGTCTACCAAGATGTATCAATATCTGAAAAGCAAATTTTAGTGGTCCGGTATGAAGCGGGATGTAGCCCACTATGTCAGTATGTGTTTGACCTGCCAGAGGGTCAAAACAGAACACCAGAGGCTTGGAGGAGTTTTGCAACCCCTGTCTATCCCCGAGTGGAAATGGGAAGACATCTCCATGGATTTCATCTCTGGGCTGCCTAGAACGACGAACGGATATGATGGTATATGGGTTATTGTGGACAGGCTAACCAAGTCTGCCCATTTTCTGGCTATCAGGATGACCTACTCGGTAGAGCAGTTGGCTCAACTGTACGTCAAGGAAATTATCCGACTGCACGGGGTTCCCAAGACCATTATCTCTGATAGGGATGGTCGATTCACTTCAGATTTTTGGGGACACGTACAGAAGACTCTCGGTACGAAACTGAAATTCAGCACTGCCATTCACCCCCAGACTGACGGGCAGACTGAAAGAGTAAACCAGATATTAGAGGATATGTTACGAGCTTGTGCCTTGGACTTCAAGGGAAGCTGGTGTCGATACCTGAGGCTGGCAGAGTTTGCTTATAACAACAGTTATCAGGCTACTATCGGGATGGCACCGTACGAAGCACTGTACGGAAGAAAATGCAGATCTCCTATATGCTGGCTTGAGAGTGGTGAAAAGAAGGAGATGGGACTCCAGACGGATATTGTAGACGAAACCACTCAGGCTATAAAGAATATCCGCCAGAGGATAGAGACTGCTCAGAGTCGGCAGAAAAGCTACGCTGACAAGCGACGCAGACCACTAGAGTTTGAGGTTGGGGATTCAGTATTCCTGAAAGTGGCCCCTATGAAAGGGGTAATGAGATTCGGGAAGAAAGGGAAGCTTAGTCCGAGATATGTGGGACCGTATCGGATTCTGAGACGGGTAGGCAAAGTGGCCTACGAACTGGAGTTACCGCCAGAAATGTCGGCTATCCACAATATCTTCCATATATCAATGCTCAGGAAATGTACGTCTGATGTGAATCAGATGATAGAGCCCCAACCAGTACAGGATCAAGAGAACCTAAGTTCAGAATGCCGACCTATTCAGATCTTAGACTGGGAAGTCAAAAAGCTAAGGAACAAGGAAGTACCCTTAGTAAAGGTTCTGTGGCGGAACGAACAATTCGAAGAAGCCACGTGGGAACGAGAGGAGACAATATGATTAAAGTATCCGAAATTATTTTAAAGTTCGGGACGAACTTTTTATAAGGTATGGAGGATTGTAACGCCCCAAAATTTCCCATATGAAATATTATAATGAAATATTATGAAATATTATTATTGTTATGAAATTTCATGATGGGCTTGGCTTAATGGGCTTGGATGTGGATTAGTGCAAAATATGATAAAAAGGAAATATAGAAAGGAGGAAGCAAGGATTCAACCTTGAACCTCCTAGTTGCACTAACCATGTCATAACCAATGAACCAAGCCATATTTCATGTAGAAGGGACAAGAAACATGCTTGTTAAAGCTAGGGAAGTGAAGAGACATGTCTCTTCATGAGAAAAAGTATAAATAAGAGAGGAAGAAGTTGGAATAACTTCCTTCTTCTTCTTCCTCACTCTCATCACCGAAACTTCAAGCCTTCTCCCTTTTCATTTTCAAAAAAAACACACAACCCTAGGGTTCTAACCCTAGGGAATTGGAAGGAAGAAGAATTCTACAAGGACCTTGCCCTCTACTAGAGCCAAGGGTCCTATAGAAGTGCTAAGAAGGAGAACACTCACCTTCCTTCAACCAAGGGCACCTTAAGATCTTAGAGAAGGAGAAATTCAAGCGAAAGGATGTAAGTATCCCCTCGCCTGCAGTGTAATAGTTGTTGTGTAATTATTCTCCTTTGTTTGTTTCGAAAATGGGATTTTTCTTCCCTTGATGAGTTTCGGCCACCCCTTAGGGGAAGGCCTTGGTTACTCCTTAATACAAGAGAAGACCCCTTGAGACTTAGGGTATATATGTATGTGGATTTTTTTCATGATGTTATGAACAAAACTAGGGTTTTCATCCTTTGTAGGTTTCGGCCAAGGTGAGGGATTTAGGGGTTTAAGAGTTGAATTTCTCTAGGATGTATTTTATGTTTAGTGTAATATATGATGGTGTAAACAATGTGTTTGTATAAATGTTTGGTTACAAAAATCCAACTTTTTCCCTACCCTACAAGTTTCGGCCAACCCTAGAGATATTAGGGTTTTGGGTTGCATATTTATCCTATGATGAAATCTATGGTTAATAAGTGGTATGATATGTATGTGAGATGTTGGTGTAAATGTTTAAATGGAAGGTTTGATTTGAAAACTAAGTTTTCCTCTAGCATGATTTTTGGCCAAGGCATGATAGATTAGGTTTGTGAAAGTGATTACCCCATGATGTATGCTATGTTTAGTATGATACATGATGTATATATATATGATGTTTGTATGGGATATTGGATGTCAAACAAAAACCTAAGCTATCTTACCCTTGACTTTCGGCCAAGCCCTAGATTTAGGGTTAAGCAGAACTCAATTAACTCATGAAGCATGCTACCCTTTCTATGACATGAATATAATTTATGGGACCAATCTTGTCATCTATATAAGTATGTTTAAGTGGTTGAATTATGATGTATATATGAGCATGTCTTATAGCCCGTGGGGCACCCTTATGAGATTGCATGTGATATGTATGATGAAATGCTTGAAAGGATACTCCACTAAGTATGGGATCCAGAACACCCTTATGTTGTGAGGTGTGTCCCTATGGGATCAGAAACACCCTGAAAGAGTGGGTGTCCCTTGAGAAGTAAACTTGGAGTACTCCTTAGCATATATGTAAAGACATGATAAGTATTTTACTTTGTAAGTTGTGTACCAAACTCGTAAGAGGGGTCGTTAAACAAATCCGGGGTGCATGTTAACATAAGGTCATGGCTCCGGTAGGACGTAAGGGTCCTGCTTTAATGGGATTGGTGGCTTGCTACCCCAACTCATTAGGGAACGCGCATCATGTGGTACACAACTGGGCCCAATATGATATGGATGTATTTTTAAGTACTACCTTTACGGAATTGTTTTGAAAACATTCTTTGAAAACATTTATTACATATGAAGGGTATGCTTAAGATACTTTATGCTGCATGCTTAGAAACTTTGATGTTTAGTATGCTATGATGAACTCATGATTATGATTTATTATGTGTACATGTTGTATGCTTTCATATGGATTTTGTGAGTAGGACAGGATCCTTACTAAGCTTTTATGCTTACTAGTTATGTGTTGACTTATGCTGCAGATAAAGGTAAGGAACACTTGAACTAAAGGAAGAGGCAGGAAGGCTGAAGATGTGTGGGGTGGTGGCTCGGGAAAGAAATATTTCTATATCTACTTTATCATGTTTATGTTTATGTTTCCCTGACAATAAGTGTTAGTGATTAGGATTGATATTGCATGATAGTGTTTACCCTTGGATGTCTTTTATACTTGATTATGTTATGAGTTGCATTACTGGTGAACTTATTATGTTATAGAATGACTTTGATAGTTTAAACAAGCATGCTCAGTCCTTAGTCCTTGCATTATTTGTTTTAAAATTTTATGCTAGAAGAAAAAAAAATTACTATATGATTGAATGTACGTAACCCCGCCCCGAGAGTAGATATAAGGGCGGGCGTTACATTGTCTCTTTGACTTCCCTTCCTTAAAGCCAATAAAGAGCACATCTTTTCATGTGACTCTTCACCTTCTCTTCATCCAATGAAGAGAGATTTTTCTTATTCCTTCATTAAACACTTTAATGAATTTCCCCTGCAACTTCGACCGGGCGCCTCGGGCTTCCGACTAGGTCTCTCGACCAAGTCTGTCGAGCAAGTCGCCGAGCACCCGACCCAGTCTGCCAACCTCCGGACCTAGTCTGTCGAGCGCTGAGCTCCCGACCCAGTCTACCGAGCACTGAGCTCCCGACCCGGTCTGCCGAGCTCCCGACCCAGTCTGCATAGCGCCGAGCCCCCGACCAAGTCCTTGACTTCCTGACCCGAGTCTCCCGAGTTTCCAACTCGTGCTCGCGATCAAATCTCCCGAGTTCCCAACTCGGGCTCCCCATCAGATCTCCCGATCAGATTTCCTGATCAGATTTCCTGATCAGATCTCCCGATCAGATCTCCCAAGTTCCCAACTCGGGCACCCGATCAGATTTCCCGAAGCATCATGTCCTTAATGTGTGACCCAATAGGTTCTCGTGACGTTGGAAATGTGCCTAAATGCTTTAGACACATAAGCAATGAACAGAATCTAGCAATGCATCATTGCTACCCAAGTAACAAGAAAAGTCAAGATCCGACTGAACCTCCACGATAATGTATGATCTTGTCCTTCTATCCTTGATATCTAGATTGACCAATGAGACATTGACCATGTCATCCTCGATCAATCATGGTGATTCTTGATCCCCGAGTAGACTCACTCAAACAAATGAGATCAATATCTCATATTGACTCATTTGAGCATGACCATACGTTTTTGCAGTCCTACTCGATAAAGGGGCCCACAGATATCACTCCCGTCATATGGGAGGGATAGATCACATCTACATCACTCACATCCCTCCGCATAATTCATTACATACCCAGTGATCACCTTTATAGTCCATTACATACACAGTGATCGCCTTTATAGTCCACCCTGTTACGGGTGACGTTCGACAATACCAAAGTACATAACTCCTTATGTAGGGAACCGTAGTGACATCAGGTCTAAGGACTATTCATACCAATAGTCACATAAGAAAGTTTATGACACTCATATGACAATCTATGAAGCTTTCCCATGGTGGGTCAATTCAGTACACATTCTCTAATGTATACCAATGTGTCAACTTGATATCACATATCCATGACTTGTGAGCTCAAGTCATCAATTGACCTACATGCTAGTCTCCATGCATTAATATTGTCCCTGAATATTAATGCTTGACTAGGAATAATTTAGTGTAGTATTCTCTACATTATCTCACTATCGATTCAACCAATCGATATAATGTAGATAAGAACCTTCTGCACAAGGACATTATTATACTTAGTTATTTGGCACAAAAATAAAGTAAGTATAATAACCAAACATGCCTTTATTAATGATAGAATATGATACAAAAAGTCCCTAGTCAATCATCACATAATTGGCTCTAGGGCTCCTACTAACAATCTCCCACTAGCACTAGTGTCAATCACTGTAATATCTAATACCCAGTGACCTAGTGTGACCATCATGCTTCTTTTGTGCCAAAGCCTTGGTCAAAGGATCTGCGATGTTAGAATCAGTGTGTACTCTGTATATCCTCACATCTCCTCTATCGATGATCTCTCGAATGAGATGGAAGCACCGTAGTATGTGTTTGGTCAGCTGATGAGAGCGAGGTTCCTTAGCCTGTGCAATAGCCCAATTGTTGTCACAATAGAGGTCTATCGGGTCTACTATGCTAGGAACCACACCGAGCTCTATAGTGAACTTCCGGATCCAAACAGCCTCTTTTGCCACCTCAGACACGGCAATATACTCTGCCTCTGTTGTACAATCTGTGACTGTATCCTGCTTCGAACTCTTCCAGCTCACAGCGCCACCATTCAGGCAAAAAAATACCCTAACTGCGATCTAAAATCATCCCTGTCTGTTTGGAAACATGCGCCACTGTAACCTTTTACAGCTAGCTCCTCATTGCCTCCAAATATCAAGAAATATTCTTTTATCCTTCGTAAGTACTTAAGAATATTCTTGACAGCTGTCCAGTGACTTTCACCTGATCTGACTGGTACCTGCTCGTCATGCTCAAAGCATACGAGACATCTGGACGAGTATAAAGCATGGAGTACATGATAGACCCTATAGCGGATGCATAAGGGATCTGATCCATATGGTCTCTCTCCTCCTTAGAAGAGGGGCATTAAGTCTTCGAAAGACTCACACCATGTGACATCGGCAGAAATCCCTTCTTAGAATTTTGCATGGCAAAATAATTAAGCACCTTGTTAATATATGTACTCGGATTTAAGCCAAGCAATCTCTTAGATCTATCTCTGTAGATCTTGATGCCTAGGATATAGGCTGCTTCACATAAGCCTTTCATTGAGAAACAATTCCCTAGCCACGTCTTCACAGAATGTAGTGAAGGGATATAATTCCCAATGAGGTAACCCTCTTGTAGACACATGGTTCATCTTCATTCTTGTTGAAACAAACGCTTTGATTTCATCATCGAATCGAAGATTCAAGTTTTAAGAAGCTTTCTTTAGCCCATCAATGGACCTTTGCAACTTACATACCTTTCCAGCATGCTCTGGATCTACAAAACCCTTAGTTTGTGTCATGTACACATCCTCGAGTAGATTCCCATTTAGGAATGTGGTTTTGACATCCATCTGCTAGATCTCGTAATCACGGTAAGCTGCAATAGCAAGCATGATCCGAATAGACTTAAGCATCGCAACTGGTGAAAAGGTTTCATCATAGTTGATACCATGAATTTGCTTGAAACCTTTAGCTACCAATCGCCCATTATAGGTATGCATGAGTTCATCCATGTCAGTCTTTCTTCTAAAGACCCACTTACACCCAATGGGTTTAATTCCCTTAGGTGGATCAACCAAAGTCCATACTTGGTTAGTGTACATAGATTCCATTTCGGATCTCATGGCTTCTAGACATTTCTCAGAATCTAGGCTCATCATAGCTTTTTGATAGGATGTAGGCTCATTCAACTCAATAAGCATAACGTCATCATGGTTAGACAAGAGAAATGAGTATCTCTCAGGCTGACAATGTATCCTATCAAATCTGCGAAGAGGCTGGTCTACTTGAACAGCTTGTTGTTCCACAACTTCTTCTGCAACAATCTCATGATCCAAAACATCTTGTGGTGCCTGTTTAATGTCCATTAAGGCCTCAGTGCTATCTGTATCTTGAACTTCTTCAAGATGGATTTTACTCCAACTAATTCTTCTAGAAATACACTCTTTTTCTAGAAAATGTCATTTCTAGCGACAAACACTTTGCCTAGTGTGGGATTGTAAAAGTAATATCCCTTTGTTTTCTTGGGATATCCTATAAAATAGCACTTATCGGATTTGAGTCTTAGTTTATCTGAGACTTGACGTCGAACGTAAGCCTCACAACCCCAAATCTTCATAAAAGACATCGTGGGACTCTTCCCAGTCTATATCATATATGATGCCTTTATGACGGCCTTTGATGGAGCTCGCTTAAGTGTGAAAAGAGTCATCTCTAGAGCGTATCCCCAGAAGGAAGTAGGAATATCTGTCTGACTCATCATCGATCGTACCATATCTAATAGAGTACGATTTCTTTGCTCGGATACACCATTCCACTATGGTGTTCTAGGTGGAGTGAGTTGGGATATGATCCCACAGTCTGCTAGATGGTCACGAAACTCTTGGCTAAGATATTCACCACCTCAATCTGATTGAAGCATCTTAATACTCTTGCCAAGTTGGTTTTGTACTTCACTCTTGAATTCTTGAACTTTTCAAAGGATTCTGACTTGTGTTTCATGAGATACACATAGTCATATCTACTGACATCATCAGTGAAAGTGATGAAGTACTGATACACTCCTCTAGCTGCGATATTGAAAGGGCCACATATATCAGTATGTATGAGTCCTAACAAGTCTGTCGCTCTTTCGCCGTGTCCACTAAATGGAGTCTTGATCATCTTGCCAAGAAGACAAAATTCACATTTCTCATATGATTCAAAATCAAATGAGTCCAGTAATCCATCCTTATGGAGCTGGGATATGCGACTCTCATTTATATGTCCTAAGCGACAATGCCAAAGATATGTTTGGTTCAAATCATTTGGTTTGAACCGTTTGGTATTTATGTTATAGATTGGGTTCTCTAGATCTAGAACATAAAGTCCATTCATAAGTGGTGCATTACAATAGAACATGTCATTTAGCATTATAGAACAACATTTGTCCTTTATGATAAATGAAAATCCTTTCTTGTCCAAACAAGATACTGAAATTATGTTCTTAGTTAATGCAGGTACATAAAAGTACTCCTCTAGTTCTAAGATAAGCCTAGTGGGCAAAGACAAGAAATATGTTCCTACAGCAATAACAGCAACTCTTGCTCCATTGCCTAGTCGTAGGTCCACTTCGCCCTTTGTCAATGATCTAGCTCTTTGAAGGCCCTGCACATTAGTACAAATGTGAGATGCACATCCGGTATCTAATACCCAAGAAGAAGAGATAGATAGATTGACTTTTATAACAAAAATACCTGTGGCAGAAGTCTCACTTCATTTCTTCTTTACTTCCTCCAAGTAGAGTTTGCAATTCCTCTTCCAATGTCCGGTCTCACCACAATGGAAGCAGGTCCCTTCCTTAGGCACTTTGCCTTTGGCCTTGGATGTAGTAGAATTGGCCTTGCCTTTGGCTTGGGTCTTTCCCTTGCCTTTAGGCTTCCATTTGCCTTTGCCCTTGTGTACCATCAGTACATTACTGGTCTTGGTTTTCTTGAGATTGGGTTCAGCAGTTCTCAACATGCTGAGCATCTCAGGCAAAGGTTTGTCAATTTCATTCATGTTATAGTTCATGACAAATTGATTGTACCCTTCCGGCAACGATTGCAGGATAAGGTCTGTTGCCAATTCTTGGCTTAGTGGAAATCCTAGTCTTTCAAGGTTCTCGACATACCCAATCATCTTAAGTACATGAGTTCCTACAGGAGTTCCTTCTTGCATCTTGCATGCAAATAGGGCTTTAGACACCTCAAACCGCTTGTGCCTAGCTTTCCCTTGATATAGTTTCTTTAGATGCTCAACCATATCATGTGCATTCATGTTCTCATGTTGCTTCTGAAGCTCATAGTTCATGGTGGCAAGCATAAGGCATGATACATCAAGTGCATCATCCTGATGCTTCTTGTAAGCATCCATTTCGGCACGGGTGGCGGTAGCGACGGGTGCTTCTGGAAGAGGTTGCTCTAAGACGTACAGTTTTCGTTCTTGTTTGAGGACAATCCTCAAGTTTCTGTACCAGTCCAGGAAATTAGCTCCGTTGAGCTTGTCCTTCTCAAGGACAGATCGTAGAGAGAGTGTATTTGACATGTTAGACGACATGGTGATCTACAACAGTAAAACATGCAGAAATAAGTATCATATCTAGATCATTTAATTATGCCTTTAATTAAATGATACTCCAACTAAATCGTAGAGCTTTTGTAGTGGCTAGTCATGGATGTAGGCAAACTCAATTTGTCAACACTACTAGCTCAAACCAAATAGCGACTACATTTATGTGGGACAAGATCCATATTATACGTCATCTTGAGTTTGCTTTGGCTAATCACCCAAGACTTGGTACAATTAGGTAGGTAACATTTTACCAATTACATCTTACGCAACTCTTGAAAACAAAGGGTCAAGATTCACATTACACATCATCTTGAGTTAGCTTTGGCTAATCGCCCAAGACTTAGTATAATTGTTCTCTTACCCAATTTTCCCTACTTTTGGGATATGCCTCTAAGTTTCTCAATCCAATTAAGGAGACTTAGTTAAGTCTCATGCAAAGTTCGATAGCGGGACATCACAATTGTCCTCTCGCACTCTACTAAGATAAAATGCGTTGCTTTGCTTTGGAAAACCCAACAACAAATGATCGAGATAGTTTATGAGTACCAAACTTTGGTAGGCATATTGAATTGACTTAATTAAGATAAACATCTAATCATGCATCATAAACACACACATTGCATATATCAACATATAAGCAGTAAAACATGACATGGTTATGGCCCGTATACTACGATCTTGTCAACCCAATGAGAGGATCGATGGTAACCTAGGGATAACATCTTCTCCAAGTGCATCCTTTGGTCGTCATGTGTTGTCGGCATCCTTCTTGTAACTTTATTCTTCAATGGACACTCCACTCCTCATTTTGTACATTACAATTTAGAAAAACTCGAGTTACATTTGAGTCTAAATCTATTTTACAACTAGGAAAAATAGAGACAAGGCACGACACGCAGGCCGTATTATGAATTACATTACAACATGCACATACACACATCCAATCACATTGGGCTTAAGACCATAACCATCCACCACGTCAACACACACACACAATAGATCTAGGACATTGATTTTATTATGAGTGCAAAAATAAAAAATGCCCATGAGCAGAAACTCATGGCGGTCCCTATTGCCGACCCCGACATAGAGTCGCTGCCCTTGATTCATCAAATGAATCCGAGACCCTATTGCTCCAATATAACCTTCTGACTCCCTTTTCCCGAGACGGTCTCAGGGTCTCCTTTCCTGGGATGGCCTGAGCGTCAGTCCTCCTGAGTGGCCTCGGGAGGATTCGACCCGGTATGACCTCAAGGGGTTTGTCTTCTCAAGATGGAGGTTGGGAGCCCGACTTCTATATCATACGGTTATGCAACTCATAACAAAACCTTGTCCTATTTCTATATCATATATAAAAGTGTACGAAAAATTTTAGGATCTTTCGCAAGTGGCTCTGATACCACTGTTGGGATCTCCCGGCACCAAAATACAAAACGCAGAGAAAACAAGATCCCTTGATCGATCCATGCAAAAGAAAAACTTATACAAAGTTCATCTATCTAATAGATCTGTCTACAGTATATACCTTTGGAGCGTGCCCTTTCGCTTATCCCGCTCGTCCAAGATGCAACGGATCTCTTGCACGTTCAATTGTTCGTGCCTCTATTCGTATCCACACGGACACGATCTCTCAACTTCGGGAAGAACTACCTTAGTTGTGCTAGCAACTTGAGGTAGTTCACAAGACAACCAAGAACCCAAAAGGGTTTCGGCCAAGAGGGAGAAGAGGAAGAAGAGAGGAAGGGATAACTCTCACTTGTCATTCAAAATGACTAGACTCTCTTTTATACTCATCCCATGAATATGAAGAGTCTTTTGTCTCTTTGACATCCCTACATTAAAGCCAATAAAGAGCACATCTTTTCATGTGACTCTTCACCTTCTCTTCAACCAATGAAGAGAGATTTTTATCTTTCCTTCATTAAACACTTTAATGAATTTCCCCTGCAATTCCGACCTGGCCTCTCGGGCTTCCGACCAGGTCTCCCGACCAAGTCTGCCAAGCAAGTCGCCAAGCTCCCCACCCAGTCTGTCGAGCTCCCGACCTAGTCTGTCGAGCGCCAAGCTCCCGACCTAGTCTACCGAGCTCCCAACCCAGTCTGCCGAGCTCCTGACCTAGTCTGCCGAGCGCCGAGCTCCCGACCAAGTCCCTGAGCTCCTGAGCTCCTGAGCCGAGCTCTTGACACGAGTCTCCCGAGTTCCCAACTTGTGCTCCCGATCAGATCTCCCGAATTCCCAACTCAGGCTCCTGATCAGATCTCCCGATCAGATTTCCCGATCAGATCTCCCGAGTTCCCAACTCGGAAACCTGATCAGATTTCCTGAAGCATCATATCCTTAGTGTGTGACCCAATAGGTTCTCGTGACGTTGGCAATGCACCTAAATGCTTTAGACACATAAGCAATGAGCGACATTTGGCAATGCATTATTGCTACCCAAGTAACAAGAAAAGTCTAGATCCGACTAAACCTCCGTGACTATGATAATGTATGACCTTGTCCTTCTATCCTTGATATCTAGATTGACCAATAAGGCATAGACCATGTCATCCTCGATCAATCTTGGTGTTTCTTGATCCCCGAGTAGGGTCACTCAAACAAATGAGCTCAATATCTCATATTGACTAATTTGAGCATGACCATGCGTTTTAACAGTCCTACTCGATCAAGGGGCCCACAAATATCACTCCCGTCATATGGGAGGGATAGATCCCATCTACATCACTCACATCCCTCTACATAATTCATTACATACCCAGTGATCACCTTTATAATCCACCGTGTTACAGGTGGCGTTCGACGATACCAAAGTACATAACTCCTTATGTAGGGAACCGTAGTGACTTCAAGTCTATGGACTATTCATACCAATAGTCACATGAGAAAGTTTATGATACTCATATGACAATCTATGAAATATTCTCATGGCGGGTCAATTCAGTGCACATTCTCTAATGTATATCCATGTGTCAACTTGATATCACATATCCATGACTTGTGAGCTCAAGTCATCAATTGACCTACATGCTAGTCTCCATGCATTAATGTTGCCCTCAATATTAATGCTTGACTAGGAATAATTTAGTGTAGTGTTCTCTACATTATCTCACTATCAATTCAACCAATCGATATAATATAGGTAAGAACCTACTACACAAGGACATTATTATACTTAGTTATTTGGCACAAAAATAAAGTAAGTATAATAACCAAACATGCCTTTATTAATGATAGAATATGATACAAAAAGTCCCTAGTCAATCATCACATAATTACCTCTAGGGCTCCTACTGAAATCAACACAGGAAGACTCACAATCTCGGAGAACAGACAAATCACTATAAGAGGTTATTCAGAATATGAGTTATCTAAATTAATTTCTTATTTGTCCCGAAACTTGGCGAATGACAAAATTCGGATTGAGTCACTCCGACAGGAAATAAAACTCCTGAGAGAGGAAGTCAACTCAATGTCCTTAACCGAGCGAAGTCAAGAAGGAAACTCAACTCAAGTCCAAAAGCTTGAGGAAGAGAATTCTTCCTTGAAAAATCAAGTCAAGGAGCTCAGAGTTTCCTTAGAACGATTTACTTCGGGTTCCAAGGGTCTTGACATGATCCTTGGGAAATAGAAGTCCGTTCTCAATCGATCTAGACTAGGTTATCGAACCAAATCGAGACAACATTCATATTATTTTGTATTAAACCAACCTAGAACCCAATTCCAAGTATGGGTCCCCAAGCTGTGTTTAAATAAACAAGCAGGACCAAACCAGTATTGCATCGCCAAGGATAAGATTCACATCTTGCCTAACCCTTATCGAAGCTATAGTCCAGGGGGAGCCAATATAAAAACCATACTTATAGTTAGATAATTTTACTGAATTGCTTGTCTGAGTGTTTTTTTTTCAATTTTTAATTATCATGCTTAGATTTAGGACTGGTTAGATTAAGGACGAAAGATTTATTTGAAATTTGAATAATCGAGTATTGGGGGAGGTGAGATGATAGTACATTAGGGAAGCTCTTCTAATAAGGTCAAGTATGGTAAGGCGTACCCTACTTGGTTTGTTTAGTCTAGTGGAACTAGCCGAAGCTACCGATCCAAGACCCAAACTAGTTAGACCAGAATTTTTCAAAAAGTAATTTTGAAAATGAAATTTCGATAAAAGGCTTTGTCAAGAAAAGGGTTGTTGCTCCAATAAGGCTACGGTCAAAGAAGGCCTCTGTGCCTCGCCAAGACCTGAAAGCCAATTTTCGAAATTTAGATTCAAATTACTATCTGTCAAATTTGAATCTAACATAAATTTCAATCAATCATAGATTTAACATATTTTTCAAAACCAATAAACTTTATTCAATATTTTCGAAATTAACCATTTTTTCAAAATTAAAATATTGTTTTAAAAATCTGTCTCACAAAACACAAAAGGTTAACATGTTTGATAACACTAGATTGGGTGACACAGACTAGGATGTGAAATTCAATCCAAGCTATCCCTAACTCTAATAGATCCAAATCAATAAATACTTTATGTGTAGGAACATAAAGATTTGGACCAGTGGATGTTGGATAGTAGATGCTTCAGACACATGACTGGAGACAAATTGAAATTCACCAAAATCAAGTTGAAGAACCTAGGCTCAGTAGCATTTGGCAACAATGCTACACTCAAAGTAATTGGGTCAGGTAACATTGAACTTAAATCTGATTTTATTATTAAGAAAGTACTCTTGGTTGAAAATTTTAAGTTCAATTTGCTTAGTATTATTCAATTCTGTGATACTGGTTACATAGTTACCTTCACCAACTCTGACTGCCTTATTAGAAACCTCCAAGACTCAGAAATAATTCTTAAGGGTACTTGTATCGCCCGTAAAATCCTCTCAATTTTACATGAACACTAAAATGGATTTTAGTATAATTCATAATGGATTTTATGTGGAATTCTAGTATAATTCTTAATAAGCTTTATGTGGGCTTTTCAAAAAAAAAGGGAAAAAACCAAAAAGTACCATTTGCCAAGGTTTGAACCATGGACCATAGGTGGTAAGCAATGCCTTATGATACATATGATAACCAGTGGCCCCTGTAAGGGTGTACTATTAAGAAGGAGAGGAAAATTATAGTTATGGGTAGGGGATGCGAAGAGGAACCATGTAAAGAGGCACAAGGTAAAGAGGCACTTGTGAAGATGCATCTTTCCCTTTCACTTAGTATAAATAGGGATGAGTGAAGAGACAAGAGGCATTAGAAATTTGTTCTCTTCTTCCTCCTTCTTCCACCCCCACCAAAACTCTCCCTCTCCCTCTCCCATTTCTGAAAACCCCATCTACGATTTCATCCCTAGAAAGCTTTACAAGGGAGATCTCTTGAAGACTTAAGATCCCTTATAAGGCGAGAAGAACAAAGGAGATCCTAAGAGCAAGGAGGTCTTCATCGCTCTCAATTTAAGGATATATAGATTGGTGGTAACCAAGCAAAAGAAGTAAGTCTCCCCTCACTTGTAGTATAATTGCTTTGGGTGTAAGTTGCTTAAATCATAGAGTAGACCCCTTGAAGGTTTCGGCCAAGCCCTAGAACCATGACTATGATTAGAATCAAAACGCCAACTATGCTTGCCAATGACTTCCCATGATATGTGATGTGTTATATGAATGTTGGCATGATTTTATGATTTCTTATGTTGCTTGAAGAAGGGACAAGGGTTTCGGCCAAGCCCTAGAACCATGACTATGGTTAAAATCAAAACCCCAACTATGCTTGCAAATGACTTCCCATGATATGTGATGTGTTATATGAATGTTGGCATGAACTTATGATTTCTTATGTCACTTGAAGAGGGGACAAGGGTTTCGGCCAAGCCCTAGAACCATGACTATGATTAGAATCAAATCCCAACTATGCTTGCAAATGACTTCCCATGATATGTGATGTGTTATATGAATGTTGGCATGATCTTATGATTTCTTATGTTGCTTGAAGAGGGAAGGAGGAGTTCGGCCAAGTCCTAGCTTTAGGCCTAGGAGGAGGCTAAAAACCCTAAGTATGCTTTCTATTTGCTTAAGAGATCAAGAACATATTTCCATGATTCATTAAAGGACATAATAATGTTGGCATGCTTCTATGTTACTCTATGATTATGTTAGGCCTTATTCATGTATGTTTTATGTTATGCTCCATGAATCATGATTATGTTTAGGCCCTTTAGGGCATACCTATGTTATGCATGACTTATGTATGATGGAATGCCTAAAAGAAGCTAAGAGCATTCTTTATGAAAAGTAATGAAACATGATAAGCTATTTTACTTTTGTATGGTCTTGTACCGGACCCTAAAAAGGTCCTTGGGATGGGCTCCTACGTTGCCCCTAGGCCGAAGGTTGCCTAGTTCTCTAGTAGGTCGGGATTAGCTACCTCGTATCTATCTAATGGATGCGCGCAAATTATGAATGTGGTACAATGCCGGGCCCTTATGTTGAGAGTTATGTTCAAGTACCTATACATATATATTTTCAAAGAAACATCGCTCATGCATAAAAACATTTATCTCATATTATGTGCCTACTTGAATTACAATACTTGAAGTTGAAGTACTCTTGTGATATGAATATTCTTTCCATATGTTGTTGTTTAACTTTCTCTATGTTCAATTCATGACGCATGGTTTTTGAGAGTAGGAAAGGTTCTTACTAAGCTTATATGCTTATAGTTTAGTGTTTCCTTATACTGCAAAAAAGGGTAAGGGCATGCTAAACTAAAGGAGCAGCAGGAGGGGCAAAGATGTGTGTGGCAGTGGCACGGTGGAAGAGATCCTGTTACTTATGCTTGCTTATGAATCAAGAATTTATCCATGTCTTATGTTTCCGCATTGATACACTTGTTGATGTTAGATTATTATACTAATATACCATACTATGTTTTATGTTTGTTCGTATAGTACAACATGCTATGTTTTGTGTTCATTCCTAAAATACGATATTTCTATAACTAGCACTTGTCATGGAATTCATGATTAGAACTTGCTTGTTTAAAGACTCAACATGGATTATGTAACATGCTCTAGGGTGTTAAAGTTAATGCCTATGTAGTTCGATTCATACCTTTAAATTTCATGTGTAAACCCTAAAACGTATGTTAATGCTCACATGCTTCTATATGGTGTATGTACTCACATGCCACGGGTTAGGCCATAGGTTGTAGTTGAGTCTAAGGTTCCTCTCATATAAATGTCATACTTGCTTAGTAGCTCATTCCCCATCTAGAGTTCTATATGTCGTAAGTTCACATGATTGCCTAATATACTTCTTGAATTAAAAGTTTTGAACCAAGTTGTGCACATGAATACCAAGCATGCTCCCATGTTTTAAGATATGTTTACATGTTTTAAATTGTTCCATTGTGTTAAGGTATATATTTATGTATGTATGTTCGCGTAGCGCCACCTTTCCCTTTTTATAAGGTGAGGAGGGGCGGGCATTACAAGGAGACCAATAGTGGACGGGCGTTCCCGTGCATAGACCTTGGATGTACTGACCCTGGGGGGTCGGGAACCAAGTAAAAAATCCAGCGTGCAATTTGTTGTTTGTCGTCTTTTTATTTTTCTATTTTCCGCTGTGCTACTAACGCGTTGTTTAGAACGATCAAAAGTTTTCGATTTTTCGTGACAAGTTTTCGGTCGATATTCACCCCCCTCTATCGACGACACCGATCCTACAACTTGTACTCATAATAGGTGGAACCCATATGTAAATATGGGGGTTGGTGAGGTAGTTCAATGAAGAGCCTTTAGTAGAATGGTTCTTCATTAATGGATCAGGCCTTGATCCATTGGTGGCTAAGACCCAACTCCTCCTTATGGTCCCTATTGAAGCCCTATAAATACCCCATAGTGTCATAAAACCAATGTTAGATGTGTATACTGAAAGACATGCTTCTTTTATATATATGAACATCTTTATTTTGAAAAGAGAATCACAACTACACTAGGTGCTTGTTTATATTAGTACATGCATGAAGTCCAATTACTTTGCATTGTAAATAACATGGTGTGTGGTGTCACACGAAAGATCATGTTATCAATTCCTTGCTTAGTATAAATAGAGGCCCACAACCGAGATGGAATTGGACCATCCATCGGAATGGTTGTAGTGTAATTAGATGTGGTTGGTCTTAACCATAGGATTATACTAGTGTGCTTTGAGTACATAGAGCAGGAACAAAACACGAGGTTATCCAATTTGTACTGACTCGATAATTGGATAGGACCTCAGACTTTATTATGGAGTACAATCCCTTAATCCCGATATAATAACGGGCATATATTATTAACTATTATTTCTTTAATTTACCAATGGGCGAGATCTATTCTGTTAGATCGATAGGCCCGGTAAGTTGGGAGATAATATTAATAATATGATGTGCCGTTGATTATTGACGGAATCCGTGTACTGGTGAGTCGGGTTGATGATGCCCCCTTGATGAGCTCGAAAGGTTCATCATGCTAAACCCTGCAGGTGGATTTGATCCGGCATGATGATAAGATCTAGTGGTACTAGTCAAGGATCCAGAAGTTAATTAATTTAAATTGTCAGTAATTTAATTAATTAACGGGCATTCGAGATCTTAAACACGGGGGGATGGACGACTCGTAATAAGTGGAGTCTATATGTAAATATGGGGGTTGGTGAGGTAATTCAATGAGGGCCCTTTAGTGGAATAGATTCTCATTAATGGACCGGGTCTATTAGCAGGCCAAGATCCAACTCCTCCTCATGGTCCCTATCGTAGCCCTATAAATACCTCATGGTGGTATGGAACCAAGTTGATGGTTAATGATTGATCTAATGGAACACAAGTAAATCCAATGTTTTTCCTCTCTCTCTTCGTGAGATGCACAACGGTACGAGCAATTTCTTCTCCACCGAATTAATTGCATGCGACATGCAATTAGAATTGTAATGGAGCAGTTTTTTTTCCACCGATTAATTGCATGTGGCAATTAATTGAATTGGATGAAAAACAAATAAATCCATGCAATTTTGCAAGGCATGCAACGACAATTTAATTCAATGCATGCAATTTAATTGTCATGGCAAGGCATGCAACGGCATGCAATTTAATTGCATGGCATGCAACGGCAAGCAATTTAATTGTCGTGATGGCAAGGCATGCAATTTAATTGCCTCACTCATGGCAATTTATAAAAGGCGATAATTGCCTCAGCAATTGAAGAAGAAGAAAAAAATGGTCGTGCTCACGGTAATTTTTGAGTCGGCAATTTGTATTCTTGGAGCAGAAGAAATTGCTTCGCTGGAGAAAATCTGCTCACCGTAGATTGAACTTCTCAAAGAGCAGTTTTTGTTTACCTTCGGTGGAGAAAATGTGTGGTAGCAAGAGGTTTGCCCACGCAATCCTATGGTGCTTCGGCTGCTGTTCGGAGGAGAAGACGTGCAAGGGAGCTAGAAGATTGCTCACGTAATCTTCTGGCGCTTCGCTTGTATTGGAGGAGAGGATTAGTAGGATTTGTGTTCAGATTATCTTCTTCCTAGGAGCAATCGGCGGCATCCCTTTGGTAAGGGATTAGTTGGCTCAAGAAGAAGGGATCAACTTGGTGACCACGGTTCTTGGTAGATCGTCGCCCACACGACGTCCAAGAGGAGATGGTCATACGGTAGAAGATCGTAAGGTAACGGAAGGTATATTCTTCCTTGGCTCCTTTCGTTACGTTATTTTATGCCTTATATATTTGCCTTGTCGTTTTATGTTTGTTATACAATTATTGATTGTGAATCATAGTTAATAATTATTTAACTGGACCCCGATCATAAACACAAAAGTCGGCGATCAACTCGTCGCCTTTTCCGCGGTCGAACGGTCGAGCAAATTGCAATACCAATTTTGGTTATTGGCTAAATTGCAATTTGAATCGTTCGATACGGCACGAGATGGTCGATGGGAGACGACTCTTCACTCGGATTAATTTTTAATCCGTAGGCATAGAGAGGTCTCTCAGATCGACTAGGTATTTGCTTAGGAAACCCGCCAAGCCATACCCAACAATTGGTATCAGAGCGAGGTTTCCGGCTTTGTGTGTTTGAGGATTGGTTAATTTTTGTATTTTAATACATTTTATTTAGCTGAATGATATGTGGATGTGCGTTGGCTAACTTTGTGTTCCAGGCACGAGATTCCAACTTATCATGGCCAAATAATGATTGTGTGAATGGTTTTGTAAATTATTGTAATTAATAAATCCTTGGGGTTGACGAGGTGACGATACGACTGGAGACGCATTATAGACCAAGGCCATGAAAGTTGGAAAATCTAGGATTTTCTATTTTTCATATGTTGGTTATGTGCTGGGTTGTGTGGCTGTGCTAGTTAAAATTCCTCGTGATAAATTACTAAGTGGGAGAGGGACCCTAAGGGTCCCATGGCTTCCATTACAATCCGATAAGTGATGCGAACAAGTCTGCATGTCGGCTCTGAGTGCCTTCCTCCCCATCGGATGGATTTGTTCTGCAGATCACTGGGTCGGAAAAGACTATAGAAAATTATTAAAGAGCGTGTGTACTTCCCCATCGGAAGACACATAATCAGAGATAATTTTCTTAGTGTCGTGTATTGGTGAACACTTAGATGCTAATAATAGTATCCTCCCCATCAGAGTCACTGCTATTATTTTGCAGAGCCGAAGTGAACCAACTATTAATCTTACTTGTCAAAAAGTTAGGTTGACAAGATAGTAAGATTAATGGGTAAAACTCCTCTTACGAATGTGGAAATTCGTATACGTCCACACCATCGTGGCATGCGAATTTCTCAGTGTTTAGAGGTGTTGGTTGATTTCGAAAATTTATTGTTGTGAGAAATCAATTTATTTTCGATTTCTAAAGTAGTGTGTTGTGATTCTCAGGATTTTCAAAATGGCTTTTAACCNAGTGTGTGTTGTGATTCTCAGGATTTTCAAAAT
The DNA here is from genome assembly GCA_024364735.1 of Boesenbergia rotunda. Lineage (NCBI taxonomy): Eukaryota > Viridiplantae > Streptophyta > Magnoliopsida > Zingiberales > Zingiberaceae > Boesenbergia > Boesenbergia rotunda. The sequence continues at coordinate 26,998 of JAGFNQ010002392.1, forward strand.
GGCTTTTAACCCACTAGCTACAATACTTAAGGAGAATAAACTTACTGGACCCAACTATATTGACTGGAAGAGAAACCTTGACATAGTCCTTACGGCTGAAGAGTACAAATTTGTGCTCACCGAAAAATGTCCTGATAAGCCTAGCGACAATTCTGGTGAAGGGCAGAAGGAGCATTACAGGAAATGGGTTAAGGCAGATGAGATGGCGCGGTGTTACATTCTGGCATCTATGTCGAATGTGCTGCAACATCAGCATCAGGCCATGCCCACTGCTTGTGAAATGATGCTGAACCTTCAGGAGCTTTTTGGGCACCAAAGTCGTGCCGCTAGGCAGCTGGTGATGAAGAATCTGATGACAACCACTATGGTCGAAGGGACACCCGTGAGGGATCATGTCCTAAAGATGATGACCCACCTCAACGAGATTGAGGTTCTTGGAGGATCTATCGACGAGGAATCCCAGGTCGATATAATACTCCAATCTCTGCCTAGGAGTTTTGAGCAGTTCCGGCTCAACTATAACATGAATAAGCATAAGTATACATTGGGGGAACTCCTGGGAGAACTCCAGTCGGCAGAGGGGCTCTTTCGTCAGAACTCGCAGGCCTTAGTGACTCAGAAGGTTTCCTCTTCTATGCCGAAAGGAAAGAAGAAGAAGAAACAAGGAGGGTTCAAGAAGGTAGCTACATCGCAGGGACAACGGACTAGCGTGAAGAAGCCGAAAGGCAAGTGCTTCACGTGTACGCAATCTGGACACTGGAAGGCGGACTGTCCCCGTCGTCAAGATAAAGGTATTTCTTCGTGCTTAGTCGTTGAAACATGTTTAGCGGTGCTATCTACCAATACCTGGTGTGTAGATACGGGAGCCACTGACCATGTCTGCAATACTCTGCAGGGGTTCCAGGAAACCCGACGACTAGCTGAAGGAGAAATCGTGGTCTATATGGGCAATGCTACGGAAGTGACAGCAGTTTCAGTGGGAGTTTTTTATTTGTCTTTTGAGAGAAATAAAGTATTAGTTCTGAGAGATTGCTTATATGTACCCACATTTAGAAAGAATTTGATTTCAGTTTCTAAGTTAATTATGGATGGATATTCTGTTGCTTTCAATAACAAAGTTGTTATAAAAAAAATAGAGAGATTATCTGTTCGGGTACTATGATTGGCAATCTATACACTCTAGAACCAAGGACTCCCACAGAGGTTAATAGCTCATCGTCTAACCTAAATAAGAGAAAGGAGCCTTCTAAGATGAATCAGACATATCTTTGGCACCTTAGGCTTGGTCATATTAACTTTAGTAGGATTCAGAGGTTGATAGCTGATGGGCCCTTGGGTTCATTAGTGGTCGAAGACTTCCCGACCTGTGAGTCTTGCTTAGAAGGTAAGATGACCAAGAGGCCTTTCAAGGCTAAGGGGTACAGGGCCAAAGATGTGCTAGAACTGATTCATTCTGATTTATGTGGTCCTATGTCAATCCAGCTAGAGGTGGCTTTGAATATTTCATCACCTTCATTGACGATTATTCAAGGTATGGATAATTTACCTGATGCGCCGCAAGTCTGAATGCTTTGATAAATTCAAGGAGTTCAAGGCTGATGTGGAGAAACATCGAGGTAAAAGTATCAAGACACTACGATCTGATCGTGGTGGCGAGTACCTCTCTGGAGAGTTTAGGACCTACCTATCAGAAGCTGGGATTCAGTCCCAGCTGACTGCACCCGGTACGCCCCAACAGAACGGTGTGGCAGAAAGAAGGAATAGGACTCTTATGGAAATGGTTAGGTCAATGATGAGCTATTCAGACTTACCTGATTCATTCTGGGGATATGCTCTGGAAACGGCAGCGTACATACTGAACTTGGTTCCGTCAAAGTCAGTCCCTTCTACTCCAACAGAACTGTGGACTGGGCGCAAGCCCAGTCTAAGACATGTTCGCATTTGGGGTAGTCCAGCACATGTGCTGAAGGGAGATACTGATAAGTTGGAATCTCGTACGGAGGTATGTTTGTTCGTAGGCTATCCTAGAGGAACGAAGGGTGGTCTATTCTATAATCCTAAGGATCAGAAGGTAATCGTTAGCACGAATGCCAGATTCTTAGAAGAAGACTATGTGATGAACCATAAGCCCAAGAGTAGACTAATGCTTGAAGAGTTAAGAGGGGACGTTCCAACCTTAGGACCAATTGTACAAGAAGATACACCACATGTCACTGCACCGCGTGTCACAGAAGATACACAGGTGTGCCTCGTCGCAGTGGGAGGGTTGTTAGAGAGCCTGAAAGGTTCATGTTTTTGGGAGAGTCTTCAGACTTGGTCTCTGGTAAACATGAACCAGATCCCTGGACCTATGACGAGGCCCTCCAAGATAAGGATGCAGATTCTTGGCAAAGGGCAATGAACTCTGAGATAGAATCTATGGATTCTAATCATGTCTGGAAGCTAGTAGAACTACCCGATGGTGTAAAAGCCATTGGATGCAAGTGGATCTATAAAAGAAAGAGAGGATCAGACGGGAAGGTTGAGACCTTCAAAGCTAGGCTTGTTGCGAAAGGATATACTCAGAAAGAGGGTATCGATTATGAGGAGACCTTTTCACCGGTAGCCATGCTTAAGTCGATCCGGATTCTCTTGTCTATAGCAGCTCATATGGACTATGAGGTATGGCAGATGGATGTCAAGACAGCTTTCCTTAACAGAAGTCTTGAGGAGACCATCTACATGAAACAGCCAGAAGGGTTCATTGAAAAGGGCAAAGAGCATCTAGTGTGCAAGCTTAATCGGTCCATTTATGGATTGAAGCAAGCTTCGCGATCATGGAACATTCGCTTTGATGAAGTAATCCAGTCATATGGATTTACTCAAAGCCCGGATGAGTCATGTGTATATAAGAGATGTGACGGAAACGTAGTGGTGTTTCTTGTACTTTACGTAGATGACATTTTGTTAATTGGCAACAATGTCAAAGTGTTATCAGACGTAAGGGTCTGGTTGTCAAAACAGTTTGATATGAAGGACTTAGGAGAAGCGGGACACATCCTTGGGATCAAGGTCATAAGGGATCGCCAGAAAAGGATGTTGTGCTTATCCCAAGCTTCATATATTGACACTGTCCTGGCTCGTTTTAGCATGGAAAACTCCAAGAAGGGTTTCCTTCCCTTCAGGCATGGAGTTCCTCTATCCAAGGAGATGTGTCCGAAAACATCAAAGGAGATAGAGGAAATGAAGGCGGTTCCTTATGCTTCGGCAGTAGGAAGCCTCATGTATGCTATGTTGTGTACGAGACCAGACATCTGTTTTGCCGTGGGCATGGTTAGCAGATATCAAAGTAACCTGGACAGGGACATTGGAATGCAGTAAAGCATATATTGAAATACCTGAGACGGACTAGGGATTATATGCTGGTTTATCGGGCAGACCAATTAGTCCCTGTGGGTTATACAGATTCGGATTTCCAGTCAGACAGGGACAAGAGTAAGTCTACCTCAGGATTTGTATTTACTTTAGGAGGTGGAGCCATTGTGTGGAGGAGTGTCAAGCAAAAATGCATAGCGGACTCCACCATGGAAGCTGAGTATGTGGCAGCCTCAGAGGCAGCTAAAGAAGCTGTATGGCTCAGGAACTTCATCATGGACTTGAATGTGATTCATGGTTTTCCAAGATCTATCACAATCTATTGTGATAACAGTGGTGCAGTTGCAAACTCGAAGGAACCACGAGCCCATAAGGCAAGTAAACACATAGAGCGCAAGTACCATCTGATACGAGAAATCGTAAAGCAAGGTGAAGTGGCTGTCATCAAGATTGCATCAGAGGACAACCTGACAAATCCTTTCACTAAAGCTCTTCCAGCTAGAGTTTTTGATCAACATGTGGAGGATATGGGAGTCAGATGTATGACTGTGATAGAACAACAAAGTCTTTGAGTATAAGTGGGAGATTGATAGATGTGTATACTGAAAGACATGCTTGTTTTATATATATGAACATCTTTATTTTGAAAAGAGAATCACAACTACACTAGGTGCCTGTTTATATTAGTACATGCATGAGTTCAATTACTTTGCATTGTAGATAACATGGTGTGTGGTGTCACACGGAAGATCATGTTATCAGTTCCTTGCTTAGTATAAATAAAGGCTCACAACCGAGATGGAATTGGACAACCCATCGGAATGGTTGTAGTGTAATTAGGTGTGGTTGGTCTTGACCATAGGATTACACTAGTGTGCTTTGAGTACATTGAGCAGGACCAAAACACGAGGCTATCTAATTTGTACTGACTCGATAATTGGATAGGACCTCAGACTTTATTATGGAGTACGATCCCTTAATCCCGATATAATAACGGGCATATATTATTAACTATTATTTTTTTAATTTACCAATGGGCGAGATCTATTCTGTTAGATCGATAGGCCAGGTAAGTTGGGAGATAATATTAATAATATGATGTGCCGTTGATTATTGACGGAATCCGTGTCCTGGTGAGTCGGGTTGATGATGCCCCCTTGATGAGCTCGAAAGGTTCATCATGCTAAACCCTGCAGGTGGATTTAATCCGGCATGATGATAAAGTCGAGTGGTACTAGTCAAGGATCCAGAAGTTAATTAATTTAAATTGTCAGTAATTTAATTAATTAATGGGCATTCGAAATCTTAAACACGGGGGGATGGACGACTTGTAATAAGTGGAGCCCATATGTAAATATGGGAGTTGGTGAGGTAATTCAATGAGGGTCTTTTAGTGGAATGGATCCTCATTAATAGACCGGGTCCATTAGCAGGCCAAGATCTAACTCCTCCTCATGGTCCCTATCGTAGACCTATAAATATCCCATGGTGACATAGAACCAAGTTGATGGTTGATCAAATTAATCCAATAGATCTCTTCTCTTCCCTCTTTCTCTCTCTGCGGCGCCGAACGACCGGGAGTTAGAAAAATTGCTCGAAGGGAGCCGTTCTTCTCCAATTAATTGCATTGCATGCAATTAATCTTGAGGAGATTAACTGCTCAAAGAGAGCAATTCCTCTACAAATTAATTGCATCGTGCATGCAATTAATCTCGACGTTGTGGAGAAAGAAGTTTTTTTCTTGGCACGGTTTCCAAGGCAATTAAAATGGCCTCTTGGCGTTTCTTGCCGTTCCATGGAAATTATTTTGCTCATGCGTTGCATTGCTCCAACGAAGGCAATTAATTTGCCAAGGCACGGTTTCCAAGGCAATTAAAATTGCCTCTTGGCGTTTCTTGCCGTGAGCCCGTGCGCCTAAGGCAAATAAATTGCCGCCTGCTGTGAGCGAGGGCGAACGTGAGCTTCTCCACGGCAATTTTGCTGAGGAAGACAATTGCCTGTCGGCAATTTTCTTGGAGTTGAGGAAGACAATTGCCTTACGGCAATTTCTTGAGAGAAGGGAGGAAAATTGTCTCGGCAATTTTCTTGGAGCAGAACAGTAACTTGTTTCTCCAAGCGAGCGGCCGGCGGTATCCTTTTAATAAGGGATTGGTTGGCGCAAGGAGAAGGGATCAACTTGGTGACCACAGTTCTTGGTAGATCGTCGCCCACACGACGTCTAAGAGGGGAGGGTTATACGGTAGAAGATCGTAAGGTAACGAAAGGTATATTCTTCCTCGGCTCCTTTCGTTACGTTATTTTGTGGCTTATATATTTGTCTCGTTATTTCATGTTTGTTATTTAATTATTTTGATTGCGAATCATAGTAAATAATTATTTAACTGGACCCCGACCATAAACACAAAAGCCGGCGATCATCTCGTCGCCTTTTCCGTGGTCGAACGGTCGAGCAAATTGCAAGACCAATTTTGGTAATTGGCTAAGTTGCAATTTGAATCATTCGATACGGCACGAGATGGTCGATGGGAGACGGCTCTTCACTCGGATTAATTTTTAATCCGTAGGCATAGAGAGGTCTCTCAGATCGACTAGGTATTTGCTTAGGAAACCCACCAAGCCATACCCAACAACCCTGCCAGTCGGGGTCGGCCACCTTGCCAGTCGGGGTCGGTCACTCTGCCAGTCGGGGTTGGCCAGTCGAGGTCGGCCAGTCGGCCAGTCGGGGTCGGCCATCCTGGGTCTGTCACTCTGGGTGACCCCGACCGGGAGACCCCGCCTAGGAGGCCTATTGCTTATCGAACACTCATGAAGAGATATGACAAAACGCTTCTGCTTTATCCCGACTAAACTTTCCCGACCGGTGATCCCCGACCGCTAAAGTTCTCGGCCGAGTACGTCTGCTCGGGTGCCCCTGATTGGGCCCCGTCTCAAGTTGCTTCAATTCCTGATCCTTTTAGCCAGATCAATATCTAGCGCACTAATCCGATACTGAACCCGACCCACTTTGTCTGACCCAGACCCAATTCGATCGGGCCCCTAATCAGCTCTAAAAATTTACCCGACCGGATCAGATATAATTAATTAATAATTTTAATTTAGATATCAAAAGAGGAGTAAGAATGTAAATAATTTTTTTTAACTATGTAATAGTTTATTTATATTAGTGCGATTGAAAAGTTAGAGGGGAGGAGTAAAGCAATTCTGACCGATAGCCTGGTAGTTCAATCTTACTCTATTTTCTCTTTGCGGGATGGATTGAAGATTAATATATAGATATTATCAGTATGAGGTTTGGCGATTAAAATTTGACAAAGTTAATATGCACGTCCTACTCACGTATTAGTCATAATATTCAGACTAGTAACCCTTGTGATTTACATCCTCCATGTTGATCCTGGGATGAGTTAGCGGGGTGAGGAGGATTGGGGGCGAATGAATCACCTTTTACCAACTTAATAGTTCAATCTTAAACCACGACAAATTATAATGAATCGTGAATTGATGATTCTGAATTATGGACCATAATTATATTGAACGATTAAAATTAAGAATAGACCTATCAAAAAACATCGAATTAACGAATCCGAACTATTGAACCATCCATTCATAGTGGCTGGATCTACTTAAATGTTTGTAATAATAAAAGAAAAATCCTCTCTGTCGAGTAATAATAAACATCCATAGATTTCTCCATATAACTCAAAATTCACCCTGTGAAATCTCATCTTCATTTCACCTCCGCTGCTTGAGCCCCCGGATATGGTATAGCAACAGGATGACTAATTATTGTTTTAAGCATTTGTAATTCGGTCCTCAATTACGATGTATTTATAGAAATTTTTCTTCCAAATGGAATGTGAACCCTGAGATACTGGACTTTTAGACTGCCCACCGCGAACGCTTCCTTATTTACCCTGACGATCAGTGAGAATTTTCGTGGGATCGAACTGATCGTCCGAGGTTAGAAAAGTCTCGTTAATTTTTTTTTTCTTTTTCACCTCCGCTGCCGTCTTACCAGCATTTTCTTCCGATCTTGATGCCGCCACCGCCGCAGCCGCCATGCCTCCACAATCCTCCCATACTAGAGACGGTTCTAGGGCCAAGGCCTGCGCCGCCTGCACATTCCGGAATCCGGAACCAGAAGTGCAAGGACGACTGCCTGCTCGCGCCGTTTTTTCCCGCGTCAGGAGAGATTAAGTTCCAGAAGGCTCGCGGCCTTTTCGGGGTCAGTAGGATGCAGAAGATCCTGAAGGGCCTCCTCCCCGAATAACGCGCTGTCTCCATGGCGACCATGATCTACGAGGCGGAGGTTCACGCCGCCCACACAGACACAGGATGCCTCGACATCATCCTCCAGTTACACAGTCAGATCGAACGAAAAGCCGCTCATCTCGCCCTCCTCCGACAGCATCCTGCTGTCGTCACCCCTCTTGAATACTATTGGCACCGGAGATGGTGGAGTCATTCCTCCACCCCTGCAACCCAACGTCATTAATTCCCCCACTAAGAGTACTCCGTCTCCCATCTCTACCGGAAATCACAAGCGTCGGAGACAGAGGAGACGTTGAGGCAACGAAGTCGAAGATCCCAGTGACGCACAATGATTATTTTGTTCTTCATCAGTTCAAATGCATAGCACACTTTGTTCTTTATTGACATTAGTTTACTCTTTATTCAGCAACAATTCGTGTTACAGTGTTTAATGAGTACAATAATTCTTGTGTAGAGAAGACAACCTAAATTCATAGGTCCAATGTTTACCACTGTAGCAACCTGCCCGACATGCATGGTTTCTTAGCTCCTGCCCAATCTAAGCGTTGCATTTATAAGTTTGATTCACTTTACAAGGTTGGTACACTTTTATATATTTACAAAGTTGATATCATAATCTGCAATTGACAAAGACAACATGGATGCAATAAAACTGGTTAAGAACAATTACTGTTATAAACTAAATTTGAGTCTGGCAGGGATAATAGACTACAAAAACTTTTGCCTCTGGGTAGATGAAAAAACTCAAAATCCATAACAACTCAGTGCCAATTCTTCATTAAAAAAAAGATGGGAACTAATTTAAATAGAAAATGAACATATATAGCAGTTATGATGTAGGGATATCAATAGATATTTATTGGTATATAGATATCGTTGTTCTTTAAATTGTTATATGTATTGTCAAAGTCGACATACTTCTTGATTAAAATAGAATCTAAAATTGCAACTGCAATCACTAGCTAGTTTCAGTTGGCAAGCCCAAAACAATTACAATCTAGAATAGAAAAAATATGGGATTTTCCTCTAGTTGGATGAAAAATTTCGGACGTTGACTACTTGACCTGGTGGGTGAACATGGGGGAAGGTCACCCACCTCCGTGAATAGTTGAGATAGAAGGGCCGGATACTGGGATTATAAAAAAAATATTAACCGTATAATACAACTAAAGGAATAAGTACACAATTTGAAGTACAAGCGCCTATTGAAAGTTTGCTAACATTGACATCGAAGTACTTTACTGCATTCTTCTTCTTCTTCTTTAATATAGGTCTTCAAACTTCGCTTGACTAATCTTGGAGGTAGACGATTTTACTCATGGTTCACCTATCGGATAAATCTGAAGCTTATGTCACTTATGCACACTTAGAGGCCGACTGACACATATGTGTGTATATGTAAAGATGTATCATCGTTATGTGACACACTATGATGTCAAATGATTGAAGAGGGAAATTGGTTTGGGGGAAACGATTCTAAGATTTTGGTTTCATTATGATGCATGCTTGTTGATATTCTATGTGTTCCGGAAGGAGTCAACGTCAATGGCCAGTCACCGAGGTTTTGCCCACGTGGAAGCTGACGGGAGGAGAGAAACTCTGCACCCTGCGAAATCAACACGAGCGTTAGGGGAACACGTCGGAGGTTGTCCGGCGGAGCCCACTCCGACGCTCAAGTCAGTGTCTCGATGGAGAGGAGGAATAGTAAGCAAGAAAAATGGACGAGTAGCAAAGAGTGGGTAACCCCCTTACCGGAGGGGTTGGACTATTTTTTATACCTGCGGTGGCTATCCACGAGCGCCCATAATCCCTATCACATCCCCGTGATTATCGGGTGATGGTTCTCCCTGGTAACGGTCGTCATGAATCTTCCATCCGAGTCGTTGCGATGATTAAGGCCTTTATGACTGCTAATCATGGGTATGCATGACTGTGCGCAACAAAGTGGACAGCAAGAAGTGCCGAATGAAACAACCCAAGTTGATCAAAATTCCACGGCAATAGTCCTTCATAGTCCAATTCCTGTAGAGGAAGACGGGGGGGGGGGGGGGGGGGTCCCAAGCACTACTATCCCAAATTCACATCAAAATGCGGCTCCGGACGTGTTAAAGGAGAAGGGTACAGCAGTTAGGGGTGAGGGCTCTCCTCCTTTGGGAGGGTCTTCTTTCCATCAAGGTGAGACTTCTATTCCAAACTTTCAATATTACAACAGAAGGGGAAAGCAAAATACAAGGACTACATGGGTGCGAGCAGCCCGCAATGGTGGACAATGAAGATTGCATCCTGGAACATCAGGGCCTTCTATCAGCCCCTAAAACATGGGGGTGTCCAACACCTCCTAAGGAGCAAAGACATTCAAGTACTAGCATTATTGGAGACAAAGCTTAAAGAAGACGATATTGAACCTATCATGCAAAAAAGGTTCCAATGTATGAAGTGTGCGCATAATTTTGATATTTCTAATCATGGACGGATCTTGCTTCTTTCGGATGAGTAGCGGGCTGATGTGGATATTATAAGCAAGACAGAGCAATGCATTCATACATATGTTTGATGTCGAGTTTCCAGCCGGGGTTTCTATGTTACTTTCATATATGGGCTTCACTCAGTTTCCAACAGAAGACAATTATGGGAGTATCTCTTGGAGCGAGGGGGACTCATTTTTGGACCATGGATGGTTATGGGGGATTTCAACTCAATATTGTCAATTCATGAGAAACAAGGTGGCAATCCAGTCACAAATTATGAGATGAGGGACCTTCAAAGATTTGCCCATGGGTGTGGAATGGTGGACCTACGATCTATAGGTCGTAGATTCACTTGGTCTAAAGGTAATGGTGTTGCTTCTAAGTTGGATAGAGCAATGGTGAACTCAAAGTGGCTTTTGGAGGATTTTGATGCTTATTCAGAATTTTCGGCCCCGGGATGTCTCTCCGATCATTCTTGCAATACGGTTCACATCCTAGACAAGGAGCGACCAGCAAAGCCTTTCAAGTTTTTGAATATGTGGACTCTACACCAAGACTACAAGAGGCTAGTGGAACACTCATGGGCTACCCCGGTGCAAGGAAATGCTCAATTTCGCCTCAAAACCAAAATGTTCAGATTAAAGGCTGTTTTGAGGGAGTTGAACAAGAAGGGTTTTGGGCACATTTTGGAGAAGGCAAAGAGGGCAAATGTGGAGTTAGAGGAGGCACAACAAAGCATACTATCGGGTGGCATATCCGCAAATTATAGTGACATAAGGAGGCGTGCAATTCTCTTATCGAAGGCGGAGAAGATGTACTATCAACAAAGAGCAAAGAGCACTTATTTGAGGAGCTCAGACAAATGCACAAAGTTCTTTCATGATGTGATCAAAAGGAATAACAAGAGGAATGTGATTATTGTGCTTACAAAAAGGAACGGTGAAGAACAACAAGTATCAAGGAGGTAGCGGAGGAGTTTCTTGATCACTTTCATAGTATTCTTGGGCAACCGGAGGCTTGTTCTCCCTTGGATGGTGTGCCCTCTCAGAGAGAAAGCTCAATAATGCACAAAAAGAATCCCTCATTCAACCGGTTGGGATGGAGGACATCAAAAATGCATTACATGATATTGGGAGTGAAAAAGCCCCGGGTCCGGATGGGTTTGGAGCCAAGTTTTTCACTTCCTCATGGGATATTGTGGGAGAGGATTTTGGGGCTGCGGTACAAGAATTCTTTGGGACAGGTAACCTTTCGAAACAATAGAATCATTCTCTAATATATCTTGTGCCAAAAAGTGATCATGCAGATAGTGTTTCGGATTACCACCCCATCTCTTGTTCACTACAAGAAAAAAGTGAAACAACAACGCTTTTTCCACGTTGTCGTTAATGCTTAAAAAGCGTTGTTGATGAAGCCGTTGTAGAAAGTATATCTACGACAACGCTTTTTCCGCGTTGTGGTTTGGAGCAAAGACAACGCTTTTTTCGCGTTGTCTATTGGTTTTTAAAAACGTTGTGGTTTGGCACAAAGACAACGCAAAAATCGTGTTGTGTATTGTTACTTAAAAAACGTTGTCTTTTTAATAGGCAGTGTTTTTCACAATTTATAATATTCACAATTTATAAACATTTTTATTCACAATTGATAATATTCACAATTTACAATATTCACAATTTACAAGCATTTTTATTCACAATTGATAATATTCACAATTTACACTGATAATAGTTTACAAAATTCACTTATAATACAGTGCATTATTTACAAAAGTATTTGTATTCCATATTAAATACAAAAAATATCTCAATTCACAAGTTCTATAAAACTTCATCATTCACAAGTTGTTCTTTGGGGCTGCTTGTTAACTCGATCTGCTTTAACACTGCATAAAAATAATAAATTGGGATAAGAGATTATATACACACAAATAAGACTGCTTCCATATGTGACAACTAAAAAGAATATAAAGCATACCTAGATGAACTATTAGAGATTATGATAAACAGAATCAATGCAGAACTCATCGTGGGCCCAAGGTCTCTCATTCCCCCCTTGCCAGATGAGCGTCAGACTTTTAGGCTGCTTGGGAACAGAAATGAGAAGCACCAAAGTTTTCTCTGATTTTCCTCAAACACTTGATTCTCCTGAGGAAGCTAATGAACCACCATGGTTCTTAGTGGATCAGGTGGAATGATGGTTTGCTAAGAGAGATTATGACATCAAAGCTCACTTGATGGCGTGAGTTGAGGAGCGAGGTAAGAATTAGAACTTAAAAGACTAACTTGTTTGTAATAACATACCTTTTGTTCTTGTGTTACAAAGAGATAGCATTTCATTTAAGAAAATAATAAGCCAAAAAATGTAATTCCTTTAATCTATGAACAACACTCAGATGATTGAGATATGAAAATAATAATAATAAGCTGAGAGATCCTTAAGAAATATAAAATGTGAGAACACAGGTGCTAACCTGAAGCAACTCCCAGCCAGCACCATCTCCCAGATCTGTAAACATGGTACTGTTAGAATGTAGATTGAAACTATTTATACTAAATAGTAGCAATTTCTTAAGGGAACTTAACATCAGTAAACCATACATGCAGAATGAAGCAAGTACCAACAAAATTTTGGTCCTTAAGTCATATAACTCTCATAAAGCATAGAAAAATAGTATGTCATGAGATTTGATATTGAATGGCAAACCAAAAACGAAGCAAAATGCTTAGATGTCATCACTGCGTTGAAACCAACTATAGGCACCAAGGAAGCTAACAGTGTTCTAAAAACCACCTACAAAGGCACAGTAATGTTATGTGACAAAAGTGTCACCTCTTTATTAAAAATAAAACATTTGATGTATTAGAACTAAATGACAGCTTAAAGCAAAGTAGCAAACATTTGATGTATTAGAACTAAATGACACAATCAAACAAGGAAAGAAAATGAGTTTCAGAAGGTTCTCTACCAGAAATTCCATGTTCTGATGTCCTGTTCACTAAAGAAGAGAAGATTTTGTCAAGAATGAAACAGTTTGAGAGGCCGGAGCTACAATTATATGCAAGTTAAATTATTAAGATGCATTCACAAAACCATCGTGGGTCCTAAGGAAGAATCATTGGCATTGGATCAATAGTTTTGACTTGTTAAAAAGAAAATTGATAAAAATTACAGCCCACTGACCACACATCAACAGGTGTAGAATATTGTCTGCATCCAAGGAGGATTTCTGGAGCTCTATACCAAAGCGTTACTACCTAAAGCATGAAAAAAAAAATCACAGCAGAAACATGAGACTTTGAAAGACTTTCATTGAGAATGTTTAATGTAGCCTGAAACCACTTGAATGTAGAGAGGCCCTCAGCCTGTATGATTATGGCCAACCGCTCTTTGTTGTCTCACAATGCCACAAGAAGCCCCAAATCAATAGAGCACTTGGTACCTTTATGAAGCTTCTAGGATTCCCCCATCCACATAATGCGAGGAAAATATAACATTCGTGCATGGACAGAAATATCAAGTAGAAACTATGCAAAAAAATTAAAATGACAATTGTACTAGAATCTTAATTTACAAAATATATGCTACATAATATGCAACGGTAGCATAAAAAATGATTAAAGTCACATATACTTCAATTTGCTTTCTTGAACCAAATCTCATTTTAAATGACTGGAAAAAGATTATAGTTTCCTATCATGTGTTCAGGAAAGTGTTTTGACCAAAATACAACTTTTATTAATTTATGAAAAAAATAATAGAGAAGACAAAAATTAACATATTGACTCTTAACATTTGTTTCAGTGTTGTTGTAGCATATTGTTTATTGTCGACCAAAAAGCCCTTTTATTATTTTATGCATAAACTATAAATAACTACTACATTGTCAATGATTTTTTTTTATTTCTAATTTTTTGGATCAAAATACCAATTCTATTTTAAGCATAAATAATTAAAAGTTTAAGCATATTAAAGAACATTCTGGACAATGTACTTGGTTAAACCCAATGCACTTTTAAATGATAGGAAGTTAATGGCAGACTATCAATGTTAACCAATGTACCAATCACATATGCCTAGCCCAATCGATTGGAATCTTCTGGTAATGTGATTCTGTGTGGGATTTCATATTCCATTTATCAAATCTGTCCTCGCCCTTAACAACATTAAAAAAATTGCAGAAAGGGTTTAATATTAAGCTCAGTGTTCTAAAAGTAAATTTTGATCAGAATGAGCTTCATTTCGTAAGAAACATTGCACACTTAGCCATATAGAATATTTGAGTACATATCCAAAGGGGATAGTAAAAGTAATATGATGAAAAGTAGCACCTCATGTGTGAATGTCCGAACCGGAATGCCAAAAGCTCTAGAAAGCCCAAAGTCTGCAAGCTTCAATGCATTAGTTCTCCGATCAATCAAAAGATTTTGAGGCTTCAGATCTCGATGAAGAACCCTATGAGAATGACAGTAGGCAATGCCGCGAAGCATTTGATACAAAAAAGTCTGCACATGCATAAGAAATCAAAGACAAATATCATAGATATAGCTGCAGAAACCAAATCTCCAACGTTCAGAAACTTGTACATCATATAAACAAATAATTAATTTATATTTGTGGTTAGACTGTGAATTTTGAATAATATTCTCCCTTTGCCCACTCATTGGCATTGCATTGCATGTTCTAGCAGAAAGTAATTTATTTCTAGATTTGAGAAATATTCATATTTGCAGACAGAAATATATTGATCACAGTCCACAGAAGATTTTATATGTTGACCATAAAAGATAGTTATGTTAGAATGCATTCCAGAGAACTGCTAAATTCAGCTGTTAGCATGTCCAACAACAAAACCTTGAACTGCCTCAACATAGCTTTTTTCAGCTATTCTTCACCAAGATGTTTTGAATAATATTCATGCGAAAAAACATTGAAAGCATGTAATCCAAGCATCATGTAACATAAACCAAGGCTGACTAGGCGAGGAAAACAACTCACTTTAACTAATCGTGGATCTTTAGCAAGTTCTGGGCAAGAGTCCATGTGCTTCTTCAAGTCTAAGTCAAGATACTCAAAAACTAAATAAATTCGTTTGTTGCTGTGGACTACATCCTGCAATCTGCTGGTTCAATGGAATGATCAAAATCACCAAAACACAGAGGTTTCTAAATATAATGTCACAAACAATTATAATTTCTGGTTGCATATGAACAAGCGTGATATAAAAAACAAATAAGGAGATTAAGAAAGTTGTTTCTGCTTCAAATTTCTGATGCAACTTTGAAGTGATAGTAGAAAGATCCCCATTTAGCTGATCTAGAATATCCAAACTATGATAATCCTAAATCCTTCATCTAATCATTAATTCAATCCTTTCTGAATGATGAGCACGGGGCTGACATGCTAGATCAAAATCCATTGCACGATCAATTTAGTTCCATCTGATCCCCTAAATTGCATAAAGCATCAGGCCAGTCCTCTTTGGCAACATGTCCGTTAAATCATGTACAACTGGTAAATTTACATACTTAGTAAGAAAGTTATATAATAAACCAATAAATCCTAACAAACTTTTATAGATACCACCGTAATGAACTAGAAAAAAACCATTGCTAGTGAAACCATACATACAAAAAGCCATCTAGGAAGATTAGCTTGATTATGAAAGTTTAAAAACTAAGACCTGACAATGTTGCGGTGCTGCATTTCTTTCAGCAGAGAGATCTATCTTATGGCAGTACTTGGAACCCCCTTGTCTTCATTCTCCAGCCGGATCTTCTTCAGAGCTATCGTCCCATTAGTGAGACGATCCCGAGCCTTATACACCACCCCGTAAGTCCCCTCCCCAATCTTTTCCACCTTCTCATACTGCTACAAAAATCCCTCATTTCACAACCCGGAAAATAAAACATCAAAACCTTAGTTTGTGAGAAGCGCTCACCTGGTCCATTCTATTCCCAGAAAAGCGGCGCTCCTCCCGGCACGCCAAAGTCACGAAAGTCAAAGACCTAGCAAAAAGAGACAGTTGAAAAAGAAAGAACTTTTATTGACTCCAAGCGGCTTCACCGAATCCAATAGTGATGAACTAAAACAAGTAAACCAATCCTCCAGTTATGATCGATCCAAACAGGCGAAAGGGATGGCATTTCGACAGGCAAAACCAAATCAAATCATCACGCCAAAAGCAGATGACCGGAAAAGGATTTCGGAAACCCTAATCTGAGGAATCTGGAAGTAGCATACATTCCATTTCAGAAACCCTTAAGGATTTCGGAAACCCTAAACTGGAAAATGCCTAGGGTTTTAGAATCTATCGATCTTACTCCCAAAGCGGTAAGAGAGAAGTGTGATTCGAGGAGGATGTACCTTGGTGTAGTAATTGGCAACCCCCTTCTCCCCGAGCGTCACCAGCAGAAGCTTGAAATCTGACCGCCACAGAGTCAGAACGTCGGCGACTGCGAGAGAGAGAGATGGAGAGGGTAGTGGCGAGCGTCGTGATGCTGTCGCTGGGGTTCAGTTTCCACTCGACGGACGAAGAGCTCGTGGAGGATACTTCTTGGTGGTGAGCTAGGAGAAGATGTATGTTCACCAGATCTTCGTGGAGAGGAGAGGACGAGGGAGGTGGCAATGAGGGAGGTGGAGGGAGGATGAGGGAGGTGGCAATGAGGGAGGTGGAGGGAGGTGGAGGGAGATATTTCGCAGAGAAAAGAAGCGCGGAGAGATTTTTCGCGAGCCGCCGAGGTTTGGCAATGAGCGAGGGATGTGTTTTTTATTTTAGCGGGAAATACGACAACGCTTTTAAAAAACGCTTTTGTAACAGCGTTGTCTTTCATCCGAAACCACAACACTAAGCACATCGCATCATTATAAAACGTTGTCGTTATTAAAAAGTAAAACACATAGACAACGCTTTTCACTAAAAACGTTGTAAAACAAAAAAAGACAACGTTTTTTTTAAAAACGTTGTCGATTGGGCGTTGTTGATTGCAAAAATTCTTGTAGTGGTTGCAATACTTTCTATAAGGTCATTGCAAAGATATTGGCAACAAGGCTTTCTATGGTGATGGGTTTCTTGATCGATCTGGCACAAGCGGCTTTCGTCCAAAGAAGGAGCATTGGGGACAACATTTTTCTTACCCAAGACCTACTAAGGAAGCATGCCCGCAAGAGGATTTCTCTAAGATGTATGGCCAAGGTGGACTTAAAGAAGGCTTTCGATATGCTCAATTGGGATTTTCTTATGGAGGCGCTTGTTGGTTTTGGTTTTCCCCAACAGTTTTGTGCTTGGATTAAACAATGTGTGACAACAACGACATATTTTATATGCCTAAATGGAGGTGCTTATGACTTCTTTGGTGGAAGAAGGGGACTAAGGCAAGGTGATCCACTCTCACCACTTCTTTTTGGCTTATGTGTGGAGATCTTATCAAGGAGAATCAAGGATATATCTATGTCACCATCCTTCCATTTTCATCCAAGATGCAAAGAGGTGGGCATCACACACCTCATATATGCGGATGATCTTATGCTATTTGCTAGAGCGGATTCTTCCTCTTTAAGGCTTCTTGCAGGCTGTTTGGAGGGGTTTGGAAACGAGGCGGGTTTAAGAGCAAATCCACTAAAATCACAGCTTTATATGGCGGGAGTTGATGGCAATACAAAGGCCGAATTGTTGGGAATCTTGGGTTTTCAAGAAGGGTCCTTTCCCTTTAGATACTTTGGTATTCCACTAGCGGCGGAAAAACTTCGAATTGCAAACTATAGGCCTCTTTTGGATGTGATTACAAGAAGGATATGCAAATGGCCGAAGCACTCTCTATCGTATGCGGGGAGAATAGAGCTTGTCAAAACGGTTCTCTAAGGAATGGAATGCTATTGGTTTTCAATGCTCTCTATACCGGGTGGAGTAATAGACAAGATCAAAGCTATTTGTCGGCTATTTGTATGGGATTCAAAGTATCCTCCAATTGCTTGGGACACACTTTGCATGCCAAAGGAAAATGGGGGATTTGGACTTCGGAACTTACTTGCATGGAATGAAGCTTTGCTTGCTAAAGTCTTATGGGATGTTTAATCAAGAAGAGACACACTATGGGTCAAATGGGTGCATCATCATTATGTGAAGGAGGCTGATTTTTGGGCATGGAATGCAAGGGCTATGGATTCATCCTTGATCAAAAGGTTGGTAGAAATTAAAGAGAAAATCAAGCATCTTTCAAATAGTGAAGGGGAGGCAAACATGAGAATGATGGATTAGTTCGTTATGGAAAAGAAGGGTGTTGGAAAAGCCTATGGTTTCTTTCATGGTGCTAATCTAAAACCCCCATGGGTGGCAAACCTTTGGAGGCCGGAAATCATGCCAAAGTACCATTTTATTATGTGGCTCTTGATACATAGGAAACTTCGCACGGCGGATATAATGTCATATGAGAACAACAAGACATGTCAGGTGTGGCGGCAAAAGGAGGAAACAATGGATCATCTCTTCTTTGAATGTCCTTTTGCTTGTGCGCTTTGGGGGAAGGTAAAACAGTGGCTTAACATCAATTTTAGCTTCAACAAAATAGAGGAGCTGCTGAATGGTATAAGAAGAAGATACAAAGGAGCTGAGAGGAAAGTCAAAGTACGATTTCTTGGCATCTCAAGTGTCATATATCATGTATGGACAGCCCGCAACAAGTGCAAGGTTGAGGGGGTGCCACCTAGCATTGATAGAGCCTTTAGGAAAGTACAAATTCATGTTCATAGGTTTGTAGACCTAACCGGACATGGATAGAGGAGCTGCTATTCGGTGGAAGGAAGTTGTTGTCCAATGAGTTCTAATGGGTATAGAAGGTCTTAGATATCTCTATTATGCTCTTAGATGATGGTGTTTATGATGTAAATGTTGATTGATGCTTTGCCCACTTGATTAGGGCTATTTTGTGTTGTCTTTATGATGTAAACCTCATAGAGGTGGCTGTGAGCTGAGGGTGAGTTGTGATGTGAAACTGTGGGATGTATTGGGGGCCTAATGGGACAATGACCTCTTCTTTGGAGGCCTAGTCCCATGCCCCGTGTTTTGACCCGTGGATTGAGGCCTTATCCACATGAAGCGTGATTTGTACATATGTACCTTTTCAAAAAAAAAAAAAGGTAAAGAAGTGCTAGTTAAGGTTTTACCTTTGTGTAATGATTTAGATTGCTTACCCTCTTGGCATGCATCACACATCTTGGTCTTTTCATACTTGATCATTGGGAGCCCCTTCATCAACTCCTTCTTTGCAACTCTTGCAATATTCTTCATGTTAATGTGCCCAAGTCGCCGATGCCACAACTATCCTTCTTCTTCTTTGGATATGAAACACTTAGGAGAGATGTTAGAATCATAAAAAAGATTAAGATAATAAAGGTTAGCTTCTCTATATCCCTCTAACATGATATTCTCGGAGCCATTTTGTTTAATTAAACATTTTCTAACATCAAACTCCACTCTATACCCGACATCACAAAGTTGACTTATACTAAGCAAATTGAACTTCATATCTTTAATTAAAAGTACCTTATGAATTATGATTGTAGGAGATACCTTAATGGTGCCCCTACTTATAATTTTGAGTTTCCCACTATTTCCGAATGATACCGTTCCTTCCCTTAGATAGCTAATGGTGGAGAATTTACTCACATCTCCGGTCATATATCTTGAACACCCGCTATCTACTATCCATATTTTTGATGCTTCCTTCTCCTTTACTTAAACAATACGGAAAACACAAGCTTTTAGTACCGAAATGTTAGATCCACAAACATCATTTAAATATTTCTTTGGTACCCATGCCTTCTTTGCATTTCCCTTAACAACTTGTCTCTTAGATGCACCCTTCCTACCCATAAGTGAAACAAATGTCACCTCCTTGATTTTTGGCCTATAACCTATCCCAGCTTTGTTATATACGTCTCTTTGGCTATTTATGATCATGTCAAGGTTTCTAGAGCCAATTTGAAAATTTTCAAGTGCCTTAGTGAGCTCTTCTACCTTTTCCCTTAGCTCCCTATTTTCCTTTTCCAAACATGAGTCATTTGACATGGTAGAGGAAACATGCATATTGTCCTTAAGTTTCATGGATTCTAATTTGAGCATGCAAACTTCATTTTTCAATTCCTTGACTTTCCTCCTAGCCTTAGCCAAATCATCAATTGTACTAGTAATTATCTTAACAAGAGTAGAGGAGGGTAAGTTATATACCTCACTTACCGATACATCGGATTCGGATGATGAGCCTTCACTGTCATCTTCACTACTTGAACTCCTCTCATCTTCGGATGACTCCAAGTTGTCCACTACCATTAGTGCGAATGATCTTCTTCTTTCTCCGATGATGATGGATCATCCCAAGTAGCTTTTAAGTTTGTGGCACTCTTCCCTTTTTCCTTGGACTTCTTCTTCTCACTCTTCTTGCTTCCTTCCTTCTTTTCCTCCCTTTTCTTTAATTGTGGGCACTCATTCTTCATGTGGCCCTCTTGATGGCAATTGTAGTAAATGATCTCCCTTCCCTTGCTCTTGCTCTTTGAACCTTTCCTACCATAAGCCTTGTTAGAAAAACTTTTAAAAGCTCTTCGCATTTTCCTTACCATGTAGGCTTCTTGGTCACTATCCATAGAGGCACTAGACTCCTCCAACTCGGATGATGATGAGTAGATGATCTTCTTCTTTTTCCTTTCCTTTTCTACAATAAAAGCTACACCTTTTTCTTTAGTAGAAATGTTAGCTTGCTCATGTAACTCAAATTCACAAAATAGATCATCTAGCTTTATCGTAGAGAGATCCCTAGATACTTTGTAGGCATCAACCATTGATGTCCACAATGTAGTACTAGGAAAAGATTGAAGAGCATACCTCACGAGATCTCTATTCTCAACCTTCTCACCAATTACATGGAGTTCGTCGATTATTTCTTTGACTCTTCCATGTAGTTGACTTACCGTTTCGTTTGCCTTCATTGTGAGCGATTGTAGTTGGGCTACCAAGAAGTTCTTCTTGGCCCTTCTTGACTCATTTGATCCTTCATTGAGCTCGATGAGCTTCTCCCAAAGTTCCTTTGCGCTCTTGAAAGGCCCCACCTTGTTGAGTTGCTCTTTTGATAATCCGCATTGAAGCGTTGTGGTGGCATTCGCATTTGCTTGCGCCTTCTTCATTATCTCCTTTGTCCAATTTCTCATCGATAGTGGTTGTCCTCTTTCATTTACGGGTGCATCGAAGCCATCTACAATACTTATCTAATTTTCGATATGGTTCATTAGATAGTACTCCATCCTACCTTTCCAATAGGCGAAGTCATTACCGTCGAAGAACAGTGGTCTTACGGTGCTATAACCCTCTTGAAACACCATTTCATGATGCTCTGGTCGACGGTGAGTTCTCCCGAAGCAAACCAGCTCTGATACCACTTGTTATATCGTGGCGCCTTGCTAGAGGGGGGGGGGGTGAATAACAATTCTCTCGATTTTCTCTACAAGAAAGGTTAGCAACACAAACAAAACAATGAAAATAATGAAACCAATGCTAAGACCTTCGTTTACTTGGTATCCACCTCAGAGAGATGACTAATCCAAGGATCCACACTCGAGCACAATCTCCACTATGAAAAACCTCCTTCAAAATAGAGAAAACCTTTACAAGGTTGTCCTCTTCCTCTTACAAGATGGAATTGAGAATGAGAGGAAGAGCTGGAGAATTTTAGCACTAACAGCACAAAGGTACCCCCAAGAACCGTACCTTTGATGTGCCAAAAAGTCACCCTTTAAATAGGGTAAAGGACAACTCTAAAAGCTGTCCAGCCCGATACCAGTCGACTGCCCCTGGGGCAGTCGACTGGTCCCGCCTTAATAGATAACCAACGACTAGTTTTCGGGGTTACCGGTCGACTGCCCCAGGGGCAGTCGACTGGTCCAGGGTCGACTACACTCTATGAGTTTGAGTTCTTGCTGGCAGTCGACTGGCCCATTTCCAGTCGACTGCCCAGCTTACAAAAACACTCTTCCTCACTCCGAAGACCCTCCTTCACGTGTACCTTCAAGTTCACTCCCTTGGCTTGCCCCTTGAAGTCCTCTTTCACCAACTATCGTCCCTCGGATGCGCACGAAAGCCCTCGGCTTGCCTCCATGCCACCCTTCACGTGTGCCCTTTGAAGTCCACTTCCCGGCTTGCCCTTGGAGTCCTCTTCCCTCGGCTCTCATCCCTCGGATGTTCTTCATGTGTGACTCACCAAGTCCTGCAAACTCAATCACATATATCAAAAATTACATAACACCCTAACCTTAACCATATTGACACACACATTAAAACTATGATCTTCCCGATCATCCTTGGGATGATTGCCCCAACATATGCCTCATTGGTCAATCTAGATATCGAGGATAGAAGGACAAGGTCATACATTATCATAGTCACGGAGGTTAAGTCGGATCTCGACTTTTCTTGGTACTTGGGTAGCAATGATGCATTGCTAAATGACGCTCATTGCTCATGTGTCTAAAGCTATTTAGGCACATTGCCAACGTTACGAGAATCTATTGGGTCACACACTAAGGACACGATGCTTCGGAGATTGGTTAATCTTAGTTTGACTAATATTTGATCCGAATTAAATTGATTGAGTTAGACTCAAGTGAATCCAATTGGATTATGGGATTGAGATCTAATTTGAGTTAGACTCATTTAGATTAGACTCAACCACATTTGGATGAGATATTAATTCATTAAAGTATTTAATGAATTAATAATAAAGGAAGAGGAAAAGTCTCTCTTCATTGAATGGAGAGAAGTTGAAGAGTCACATGAGAAGATGTACTCTTTATTGGCTTTAATGAAGGGAAGCTAAAGGGACAAAAATCTCTTCATATTCATGGGATGAGTATAAAAGAGTTTCTTGTCATTTGGATGAGGGCTTAGTCTTTTTCCCTTCCTCCTCTTCTCCCTCTTTGGCCGAAACCCTATTTTGGGGTTCTTGGTGTCTCTGCGAACTACCTCAAGTTGCTAGCACAACTAAGGTAGATCTTTTCCAAAGTTGAGAGATTGTGTTTGTGGATACGTATAGAGTACGAACGCTTGAACGTACAAGAGATCTGGCGTACCTTGGACGAGCGGATAAACGAAAGGGCACGCATCAAAGGTATATCTATAAGATAAGTAGCTGTATATCGGCTTTGTACGAGTTTTCTTTCTCATGGATCGCTCGAGGGATCTTATTTCCGCTGTGGCTTTTTGTTTATGTCGCCGGGAGATCCCAACATATCTGTGGTATTCATTGGAGTGCGTACAGTTGTCACATCCCTACCCACTCGGCCACACAGATGTGATGTGTTGGTGGCTTGACTGACGTCAGGGGTGACACATGTCATTGTATCATGTGTACCTATTGCATTTATGCATTTTCTTGTGGTTGTTGCATTTATATGAGCTATGGTTGCTGTATTTGGTTGATATGCATGTTTGTTTGATACTATGCTATGTCGTAGGTATTTTACGTTGTTTTATACATGTTTTGAGTTTCTCTATTTTTCTAGAGATTGTACACTATTGCATTCTATTGTTCATA
The DNA here is from genome assembly GCA_024364735.1 of Boesenbergia rotunda. Classification (NCBI taxonomy): domain Eukaryota; kingdom Viridiplantae; phylum Streptophyta; class Magnoliopsida; order Zingiberales; family Zingiberaceae; genus Boesenbergia; species Boesenbergia rotunda. The sequence continues at coordinate 50,666 of JAGFNQ010002392.1, forward strand.
TACTCTATGATGTCATGCTATTGTCTATTCATATACTCGCTGAGTCCATCCAGACTCACCACCCCTGCTTCCTATTTTTGTTTCAGGTAGCAGGTAGTTGCATCACTTGGAACTAGGAGAGGATTCAGTTGTCAGTCCCACCATGTCGTTTCATTTTGGAGATGGGTTTAGTTTATTTGTCATAGTTGTTTTATTTTCTACACCTCGTGAGTTCCGCATTTTCATTTCCAAGACTGGATTTGTTTTATTAGTCCGATGTTTGTCGTACTAGAGGTATGTTCGTTTTGGACTCATGTTGAGTTTCGTTTATATTTGGACTTTCTTTTAGCTCTATTTTCGTTAAAAGGCAATAACGGTTTTCTAGTGTTTAAGTTTAGTTTATTTTTATCATTTATACTGATATAAACTACGTGGTTGTGTTTTCATTTTCTGTTATGATGGTTGAGTCATCTTTTATGATTGTGAGTGTATGCATATTAGTCTCAACTTGTTCGCTGTACAAGAGAGATGCTGCTCGATTTTCGAGTAAACATGTACCTCTGGGGGTGTGACAATTTTTGGTATCAGAGCCAAGTTTTGCGATTTTTTGGAGTCTGTGGGTTTACGGAGTTATTTTATGATGTCTATCTCTATTTTACAGATTTGGTTGTCGTCATTTTCTTGACATGATTCGGTCTGGTTGTGTTTTGGGACTTGGCAATGACAATATCTCTCCTGGCAAACAAGAAGTAAGTTAGTTTTAAATTTTGATATAATTATATCTAAGTAATGTGTGTTGGTGTTGTTAACAGATATGCCTCGTCGTATTAAGTTGTCTCCACCCCGTGCTCGTAGTCGTGGATGACGATCACGGGGAAGGCCAGGGGAAGCTGAGGGAGACATAAGTCAGGAGGTTGAGAGTCTCACCAGAGTGGAGCCGACTGGTCGGGGATTAGCTCACCAGGACCCTTTGGGTGAGTTGAGACCTCCACCACTGAGAGTACCTCCTCCTTATCCGATAGTAGTTCCAGTCGTACCATCAGAGGTAGGTCTATCAGTGCCACCAGTGGAAGTCCCTGGAATGCCATTAGTGTTACCCCCTGCCCAAGCGGGTTGGATTCTGGACAGAGCTCGAATTCCATTGTTGGCAGCGTCTGTGAGGGGTCGGCTCACACTGTTCCATGCTGAACCAGATCCGTATGCTGCTCGTGCTTGGTTGGAGACATTGGAGGGCACCTTCAGCTATATGACCCTCACAGACATAGAGAAGGTGGAGTTGGCTACATATCACCTTCGAGATCAGACCGTCACTTGGTGGAACATGCAGAAGACTATTATTGGTGGACGACCAATTTCTTGGGTTTCTTTTCGCGAAGCTTTTGAGGGCATGTATTCTCTTGCTAGATTTCGTACGGCTCGACGGCAGGAGTTTCGTGCTCTTCATCAGGGAGATCGCTCAGTTTTGGAGTATGAGGCAGAATTCAATCGTCTCGCAGAGTTTTGTCCTCAGTTGGTGGCTATAGAGGATGAGAGGACGACACAGTTTACACAGGGCTTAGCTGGATATATCCAGTTATGTATGTCTGGATGAGCTCCTACTTCTTATCGTGAGGCTCTGGATCAGGCTCTACATATCGAGATGATCCAACATCAGTTGCATGGTGATAAGAAGAAAGGAAAGCAGATAACTCAGGGTAGAGTAGGGATACAAAAACAACAGACTGTTGGACAGAAGCGCAGTTGCAGGAGTCAGAGTACTCAGGAGACTTCTGAGCCTCAGTCTCGACCCTAGAAGTCAGGACGATTTTTCGCAGGATCATCGCAGGGTTCTCAGCAGACCCGGAAGTCTGCTACTGGTGGGGCTCATTATTTTCAGTGTGGATCTAGGGACCACAGCAGACCAAATTGCCCCCTAGAGCACCCCATCTGTTATTATTGTAAGCTTCCAGGTCATGAGAGTCGAGGTTGTCCTTTGAAGGCTCAGCATAAGTCGGTAGCAGCTACTCCCCAGGGAGGTCGTTCAGGACAGCAGAGGCCACAGCAAGGCGGCCATCAGACTCAGACGTTGTCCCAACAGCAGCGGTCAGGACGTTAGCAGACAGTTCCACTACCAGTTCAGATTTATTGTATGCCTGGGCATGAGTACCCCTCACCAGCGACGTCTCAATATTCTGAGATGTGGTCATACTATCAGCAGCCATACCCGACATACCAGCCTGTAGTTTATCAGCATCAGCAGTCGGCTGGAGCTTCGGGTTATCAGTCTCAACAGTCAGTTGGGCCTTCTGGATATCAGCCCCAGCAGACTGCCGGACCTTCATCTTCTCAGCCGCAGCAGATTTTGGCATTGCCACCTCCAGCTCCTGAGACAGGCCGAGTTTATACAGTCACCAGAGAGGAGGCACAGCGGGTTGATGGATCGGTCTTCCGTGGTATGATTTCGATTTATGCATTTCCTGCTGAATTACTTGTTGATACTGGTAGTTCTTGTTCTTTCATATCACGGTTATTTATTAGAAAGATTAATAGGTTGCCTACCCTTAGATCACAACGTCTATCAGTGTCTCTGCCATCCGATAAGGTATTGGATATCACACAGGAAGTCAAGGCATGCCCATTTGACTTCGGTGATTATACTCTCACCGTGGATCTGTCAGTTCTCGAGATGGTAGAGTTTGATATTATTCTGGGCATATGCTCGTTGGCGGCTTATTATGTCACAGTTGATTGCCAAGCGAGGGTAGTCACGTTTCGGCCTCCAAACCAACCCTCGTAGGAATTCATTGGCACTAGAGATGATGGGATTTCGATTATCTCTGCACTTCAAGCCCAGAAGCTTATGTCGCGCGGATGTCAGGGTTTTCTTTTGTCATTGATCAGCACTGATGAGAGCAGTAGCCCTCAGCTCTCAGATGTTCCAGTGGTCCGAGAATTTTCGAATGTATTTCCAGAGGAGCTTCCTAGGTTGCCTCCCAAAAGGCAAGTTGATTTCATGATTGAGTTGATTCCGGGGACTACGCCGGCATCAAAGGCTCTATATCGTATGACGCCTAAGGAGTTGGACGAGCTAAATGTCCAGCTTCAAGAGTTGCTTGACAGGAGATTTATTCATCCTAGCGTATCTCCTTGGGGTTCACCACTTTTGTCTGTAAAGAAGAAGGATGGTTCTATGAGGTTATGCATAGATTACAGGCAGTTGAATGCAGTGACCATCAAGAACAAATATCCCCTACCCCGTATTGAAGATTTGTTTGATCAGTTAAAGGATACCTCAGTGTATTCTAAGATTGATTTGCGGTCAAGATATCCCCATTTGAGGATCAGGGATTCAAATATCTAGAAGATAGCTTTATGCACCCGGTACGGACATTATGAGTTTTTGGTAATGCCATTTGGGCTTACCAATGCTCCTGCAGTATTTATGGATTTGATGAATTAGGTCTTTATGGAGTATTTGGATCAGTTTGTTATTGTTTTCATCAACGACATCATGATTTACTCCCATTCCGAGGAGGAACATGCGCGCCATCTTCGCATCGTTCTGGAGACGCTCCAGTGGGAGTAGTTGTATACGAAGTTCAGCAAATGTGCTTTCTGGTTGTCTTTTATAGGTTTTCTCAGACACGTTATTTCCAATAGAGGTATCTCCGTAGATCCCCAGAAGATCGAGGTTGTCACCAGTTGGGAGCAACCTAAGTCAATTCAGGAGGTGCACAATTTTCTCGGATTGGCTGGTTATTATCGACGATTTATTGAGGGGTTTTCCAGCATTGCTTCACCGTTGACACGTCTGACCAGAAAAGGCGTGAATTTTGTTTGGACAGAGGCTTGTGAGAACAGTTTTCAAGAGCTCAAGCGACGATTGATGTCTGCACCTATTTTGGTGTTACCTTCAGGCAAGGACTATTTCGTACTCTATATTGATGCCTCACATCAGGGTTTGGGCGCAGTTTTGATGCAGCATGGACGGGTAGTCTTTTACGCTTCTCGTCAGCTAAAGGAGCATGAAAAGAATTATCCAGTTCACGACTTAGAGTTTACGGCCATTATCATTTCCTTGAAGATATGGAGACATCATCTCTACGGCGTCATGTTTGAGATTTTTACGGATCACAAGAGCTTCAAGTATCTATTTACTCAGAAGGAGCTGAATCTTCAGAGAAGATGGATGGAATTCCTCAAGGATTATGACTGTACTATTAGCTGTAGGATCGATGCACGTGAGAGGGGGGGTGAATCACGTGACTTTTAAAAATCAAGGCGCTTTAAAAAGCGTGCACAGCGGAAATGAAATAAACGGAAAACAAACACACTAACACAAACGAATTTTACTTCGTTCGGAGCCTTCGTCGACTCCTACTCGAAGGCCCAGGTCCCTCGGACCTTTCCGTTGGGCAATCCACTAGTATTCTCTACCGGTAAGCACCGATAGAGTAAGCGAGTACAGAGGAATTGAAAGTGTGACAACCCCACACTTTCAAGCAATTAAATGCAATAAAATATTTATAAAAAATATCTTTTTACCGACGTCCGGAGTAGGTCGACTCTTTCGGGGCAGCAGGACGTCGTCGGCTCGAAGTGTAGCGTTTCCGGAGCAAGGCGCGAGCGTAGAAGAACTTGAAGGCTTTGAAAAGAATGTTGTTCTTTGAAGAGGGTCGAGGCCCTCTTTATATAGGGCAGGGGGCGCCCGACATGCTCGGGGCGCCCCCCACGTGACTGTAGATCCGGCGATGCTCCGGTCAGAGCTAATCTCGTCTACTTCGGGATTGCTTTTGACTGGGGCGCCCGACGCGCGCGAGGCGCCCGTTTGACCGGTCAAAATCCCATCTTCTGGCTTCGCGAGGGCGAGCTTCGGCAGCTGGCAGTGAGGTGGCACAGGGGGCGCCCGATTCAAGCGGGGCGCCCCGAATAGCGCTGCTGTCGGGGCGTTTACCTCTCCGCGGACTTGGGTTGACTCTGGGGCGCCCGACACACCCGGGGCGCCCTGCTCAGCTACGGCCTCACTCCTTTGAGGCTCTCTGAGCTGCAGAAACACAGTCCTTCGGTCCTGCATCCAGGGTTAGTCCACAACAAGGCTAGTACTAAAATAAGATACAATTCTAAGTTAATTAGATCCTGTCTCCCAGACCAGGATCTAACCAGGACTCAACTTAGATCACCTAAATGGGTCTAAGTTGGACCGCGCCTAAAGTCCAAGATTGGACTCGTCCTCACTGGGTCGCTCCTCCAGTGACTTACCTTACTTACCCTTTTGTGCAGCTCTACTTGACTTCTTGACCCTACCAGGACTTCCTGCCAAGGCTCAACCACCTTGGTCTTCCTGCCAAGTCTCAACCAACTTGGTCTTCAGCCAGTTGTCAGGTCCCGCGGACCCAACTGGACTTCCCGCCAGGACTCAATCATCCTGGACTTCAGCCTGGTGTCTGGTCCTAAGTCTTTCAACCCTGCACACTTAGTAAATAGGTTAAACACACACAACCCTAACTTTAACCACTTTGTCATACATCAAAACCCGAGTTTGACCGTTAGTGCAAACTGCACCAACATTAGCTACCATCCAGGGAAAGCTAATGTGGTTGCAGATGCACTGAGAAGAAAATCCTGGAGTATTTTGGCTTGTCACCGGGTTATGGTCACAAACTTAGTTCAGAACTTCTCAAAGTTGGGACTGGAGGAGTAGGGTCAAACAGAGAAAGGGTTGTTAGTGACTATGGTTGCTCAGTCTTCAATCAGGACGAGGATCAGAGAGGCTCAAGCTAGTGATCAGTATATGCAGTTCCTAGGCAGCCGAATAGCCTCAAAGCAGCATATTGACTTTACACGTGATGACGAGGGTATTCTATATTTCCAAGGGAGATTGTGCGTACCTAAATAACATCCGGTCATGGATGAGTTACTTCAGGAGACTCATCGATCTTGGTTTGCAATACATCCTGGCGGAACCCGTATGTACCGAGATTTGAGACGTTCCTACTGGTGGAACGGTATGAAGAAAGATATCGTGGATTTTGTTTCTTGATGTCTAGTGTGCCAGCATGTGAAGGCCGAGCATCAAAGACCTGTTGGATTACTTCAGAAGATCCCTATTCCTGAGTGGAAATGAGAGCACATCACTATGGATTTTGTTGTGGGATTACCGAGGTCTCGGAGAAGACACGATGCAATTTGGGTGATCATTGATCGATTAACCAAATCCGCTCATTTCTTGGGGATTCAGAGGACAGATTCACTGGACAAGCTGACAGAGTTGTACTGCCGTGAGATTATCTGACTACATGGTGCCCCTCTGAGCGTTATATCAGACAGAGACCCACGTTTCACTTCGCGGTTTTGGCAGAGTTTGCAGCAGGCTATGGATACCGAGCTTCGATTCAGTACGACCTTTCATCCACAAACGGATGGACAGTCAGAGTGTACCATTGAGACGCTAGAGGATTTGTTGAGATCCTGCATTATGGACTTTGGAGGCAACTGGGAGGATCACCTGCACTTGGTGGAGTTTGCCTACAATAATAGCTATCATTCGGCTATTCAGATGGCACCATTTGAGGCGTTGTATGGTAGAGCTTGCTGGACACCCACCCTCTAGGAGGAGGTTGGGGAATCTCAGTTGCTAGGACCTCAAAGTATTCAGCATGACGCAGAGCTAGTCCGTATTATCATACGCAGACTGTCAGAGGCTCAGGATCGCCAGAAGAGTTATGCAGATAGGAGATGCAGACCCTTGGAGTTCTCCGTGAGCGATCACGTGTTCTTACGGGTATCACCCACGAAAGGGGCGAAGAGGTTTGGTGTGCGAGGTAAGCTAGCTCTATGTTATATTAGGCATTTCCTGATTTTGGAGCGGTAGCTTATCGTCTGGCACTACGACCGTCGTTGGCTGGAGTTCACGATGTGTTTCATATTTCCATGTTGAGGAAATATGTACCTGATCCCGCGCATGTTTTATAGGAGGTGTCGGTTACACTTCAGCCAGACGCGACCTATGAGGAGGTGCCTGTGCGGATTTTAGACTCAAGGAGCATCGGTTGAGGAACAAGACAGTTCGGTTGGTCAAAGTTGGTTGGCAGCACCACTTTGATGAGGAAGCTACTTGGGAACTTGAGGATGCGATCAGAGCTTGCTACCATCATCTATTTACTTGAGGTGTGTATGGTTGATTTTTATTTAGTATTTATATTATAGTTGAGGTGTTGATACCAGTTGCGGTTGATTAGTACCTGTTGTGGTTGACTAGTATTTGTTGTGATTTGCTAGCTAATTTTGGGGACCAAATTTTTGTTAGTGGGGGAGAATGTTTAATACCGAAATTTAAGGGTTGAAAAGGAAAAAATTCGAAACATAAGGGCTTAGTTGGAATCATCTAAATTTGGAGGGCCTTTTTGCAAAATACCCAAAAAACTAATTAAAACTCTAAATTCCCTCATTAATTCATCTCTTCTCTTCGTGTTCTCCCTGACGCCTGCACGCGCCAACTGTTTTTGCTCGACGCAACAACCACTCCTTACGGTTGATCGCCGCCCCTCCTCTCCGGCCACGAGCAAGAGCACCACCTCTCGGCCGACGCTATTCCTTCTCCTTCCCCTTCTGCTTTTCATTTCCCAATCACACGATCCAGCCGTCACCGTCTCTTATTCTTCTCCGCAGGATCGGCGCCTCACTCTCTCGTCAGTCGACACACCGTTGTAGAAGCCGAGCCCAGGTCGCGACACCTCCTTCTGTTCCTTGATTTCTCTGGTGAGTCCTTTTTCCCTTTCAGCTGACACACACAAAACTTGTGCCCTAGCACAGATCCATCGTTGGCGCACAATTAGGACCTCCTTCCGTTCCTTGTGTCCTTTTCTCTGGTGAGTTTATTCTGGAAGTTGAATATTGTTGTTTGTGATGTGTTGCATTAGGGTTAATTGTCCTACCATTTTTTAGTTCTTGTCGTGAGGGGTTTATGGATTGTAGGTTGGTGTGTGTGGTTGTGTTCTGTTTTGGAAATGGATCAGTAGAGATGAAATGATGCAAGGAGTGGAGTTGTTTAGGTGGGAATGATCATATTATTATGCTCGAGAAATTCTTATATGCTAAATGTCCTGGTATATTGTAATACTTGTAAATCCCTTTTCTACATTGGTAAGGGGCTGATCAAGAACTAAGGATAGGTTTAGTTTTGGATCAGTAAATGGATTAGCGTAATAATAAAGCATTATGCTATGTTGGTGAACATTATCTTGCTAAGTCTGAGAACATGCTAAACTTGTTCAGATCATTGTTTGTTAATCGTTATTGGGGTAATAATTAGAGTTATTTTTTTATGGTTAGTAGCTAATTTAGCTATTTTAATTTATTTTATAAAATGGCTAAATTAGGGCTTTGATCAGGGCCCTGATTTGATACGAGATTTTGGATGGGAGATTTATTTGGATACGTTCTACAAAAAAAGGCGGGTACTTCTCCTTTGTATTCTTGTACTTCTTTTATCTTAAAATGCATGACTTGTTATGTCTGAATAGGGTTGCTTGACCTTGTTCCTTGTTGTTGTTTATTTTATATTGTCGTTGATACTTTCTTCGCTTGGCCTTCGAGTTAATCCGTATTTTATATCCGTACAGTCTCTCGTTGATTTTCCTTTCTGTAAAGTACCGGTCGTATGCGAGTACTTAAATATTCATTAAACCCCACTAGGAAGGTTGGCATTAGAGACACCCTACTTAGTAGTTTAGTTGCATATTCGTTGGTTTCTGATTTGTTATTTTTGTAGTTGCATCGTTGTTATTCGGTTGTTCGTTGTTATTCGGTTGGTTGAGCTTATTGGTATCATGCACCATACCTGCACCGTTGCATACTGACGACTGTTGGGCATCCATGTGGTTAAGTCGTCGTCAGTCATTTAGTTGCTTTGTCACTCAACCACTTATTGTGGTAGTTGCTAGAGTGGGAGCAACCGTCCTGTTACGCCACACTCGACTACTCATGTACAGTGGATGTTGGAGTTGTAGGCAAACAGTTGACACCCTCACCGTTGTTTCCGAGGGATATCAGAGCTTTTGATAGCTTCCCCTATATATCGGGGTTTTAGAGTAGTTGGCTCCCCAGCATCCTGTCCACTCAACCACATATATCTGTGATATTCGTTGGAGTGCGTACAGTTGTCACAGCCCTACCCATTCGGCCACACAGATGTGATGTGTTGGCGGTTTGACGGGCATCAGGGGTGACACATGTCATTGCATCATGTGCACCTATTGTATTTATGCATTTTCTTATAGTTGTTGCATTTATATGAGCTATGGTTGCTGGATTTGTTTGACATGCATGTTTGTTTGATATTATGATATGTCGTAGGTATTTTACGTTGTTTTATACATGTTTTGAGTTTCTCTATTTTTCTAGAGACTCTACACTGTTACATTCTATTTTTCATATACCCTATGATGCCATGCTATTGTCTATTCATATACCTGCTAAGTTCGCCCGGACTCACTACCCCTGCTTCCTATTTTTGTTTTAGGTAGCAGGTAGTTGCATCACTTGGGTCCAGGAAAGGATCTAGTTGCCAGTCCCACCATGTCGTTTCATTTTGGAGATGAGTTTAGTTTATTTGTCATAGTTGTTTTATTTTCTACACTTCGTGAGTTCCGTATTTTCATTTCCAAGGCTGGATTTATTTTATTAGTATGATATTTGTCGTAGTAAAAGTATGTTCATTTTGGTCTCATGTTGAGTTTCCTTTATATTCAGACTTTCTTTTAGCTCTATTTCTGTTAAAAGACAATAACGGTTTTCTAATGTTTAAGTTTAGTTCATTTTTATCATTTATATTGATATAAACTGCGTGGTTATGTTTTTATTTCCTATTATGATGGCAGAGCCATCTTTTATGATTGTGAGTGTTTAATGTCTTCCCAGGTTGGATAATTTTGCTGGTTTTATGGTTAAACTTATTTGCCAAGTAGAGCTGGAATATTTATTGTTAAACTGAACTTCTTGCATAACTGTTCTCGTGTGGGTAACAATGCCAAGTTGGATTTATTTCTCGAGCAGGATTATTGCTTTCTGCTATTGGTCGAGCTGGAATTTTATTATGACTATGATAAATTATTAGTGCTCGAGCCCCCGAGCTGCTGTTTAAACGCCTAGTTACTGAACTCCTGAGCGGCTGCTCAATGTGGCGAGCTGCCCATGATCTTTGCGTAGTTGATCATTATGTGGTCGAGTCAACCATTATTTGTCGGCCTTCTTATTATTTTGCTTAGCTAGAGTAATGGAGGGCTATGTCGTGGTATTATCTTCCTCCTATTCTCTCTTTCCCTTGAGTATACCAAGCAAGTTTAATTGCCGAGCAAGTTTAATGGTAAGTTATTGCCGAGCAGGCCGATGATGTCGAGTTGCTCAAATTATTGCCGAGTTGCTTCCTCTATTCTCTCTTTCCCTTGAGCAGGCCGAGCAAGGATTAATGATAAGTTTTTATGGCTCTTCATGTCAATTACCGAGCTGGATTAATTACAAGTTTTGCCAAGCAAAACTAATTGTTTTATGACTCTCCAAGGTAATTGCCCAAGTTGGATTATTTATGCATTATCTTGAGCATGCCGAGCTGTTCTCTATGACCAATACCCGGAGTACGTGGGGACCACCGACCCAGAGGAGCACTTGATGAAGTTCGAAAGTGCTGCTCTGCTACACCAATACCCGGAGAGCGTCAAGTGTCAAGCCTTCCTAACGACCCTCTCGGGCCCTGCCCAGAGATGGTTTGACTGAATCCCCAATGAGTTGGTAACGAGCTTTGAGGAGCTCAGGAGGATTTTCCTCCAACATTTTGCCAGCAGTAGGAGGCACCACAAGACAAGCATTAACCTATTCGCATTGAAGCAAGGCCCGAAGGAATCTCTTCGGGCCTACATCAAGAGATTTAATGGAGTGGCACTGGACGTGCCCACCGCCACCCCTGAGATCCTGGTCAGCGCGTTCTCCCAAGGACTACAAGAGGAAGACTTTTTTCGCTCACTGATCAGGAAGTCGCCGAAGGACTTCGACATCCTACTAGGAAAGGCTGTCAAATATATAAATGTGGAAGAGGCACAAGCCACCCGGAAGAAAGAGTCGATCAACACGACAACTCCCAACCCTGCCCAAAGCAACAGATCCCCGGGTGGGCCCATCCGTAGCTCGCACAGACCCGTCGAACGAGCGGGAATGGAATGCCGCCACATTCAGCAGGTGACCAGGGGTGCCTACCGACCCGTTGGAGGTCAAACTGCGCGTTCCACCAGACCCACACCCATGCCACGGAGGAGTGTCGACAAGCTGGCAGAGGTCGGGCTCCTGCTCCCCGAGGGTGTGGACGACAAGCATCTCTCGGGCGTAGCACGGGTCGAGGCGGCCCGGCCATAGCCCCAGTAGCTGAGGAGCCCCGAAGGAATCCCCCGGTCTCTCGCAATCTGTTCTCACAGGAGGACCGAGCCGAGGCCGAGGAAATGGACGAAGAGCAGGCCAATCGGCAGAATGCCATCCGAGGAGGAGTACATGTCATCTAGGGCGGACCAACTAGGGGAGACTCCAACCGAGCCAGGAAGGCACAGGTGCGTCGTTTGGGGATCCATCAAGTCGGCACCAGCTCGGCACAAGCAGCAGGGCCTCAGATTAGTTTCAGACCCCAAGATCTACAGGGACTGGAGGTCCCTCACGATGACGCCCTGGTCATCACTGCCGTCATCGCCAACTACCAGGTCCACCGAATCATCGTGGACACGGGTAGCTCGGTCAATATACTGTACAAGAAAGCTTTTGACCAGCTGCAGATCGAGATGTCCCAGTTGGAGTTGGTAGCCACCCCGTTGTTTGGGTTCACGGGGAACCAGGTACAACCCATTGGCCAGATCCGTTTGGTCATTTCCTTAGACGAGGAGCCACAGAAGAGGACCAGATGGTCCACTTTTCTAATAGTGGATGCCCCCTCGGCCTACAACGCCATTTTGGGCCGACCAGCCCTCAACGAGTTCAGAGTCGTCACCTCCACCTTCTACCTCAAGATCAAGTTCCCTGTTGGCGACAAGGTAGGAGAGGTCAGAGGAGACCAGAGGGTAGCCTGGAGATGTTATGTTGACGACGTTCGTGTGGAGAGCCATAAGGCCCCGCGCCCCTTCTCAAGCTGCAATATGGTCCAGGCTTCGTCGTGGGCCGAACTACGCGATGACAAGGAGGAGGTTCAGCTACTCCTCGACCAAGAGGAAGCCCGAGTCAAGATCACTGCCGGCTGCCCAACGAGCTGAAGGAGCCCCTGCTGGAGTGCTTGGCTCGGAACCAAGATGTGTTGGCCCGGTCGGTCAAGGAGCTGAAGGGCGCCCGACCAGAGATAGCAGAGCACCACCTCCATGTATATCCTAATGTTCGGTCGGTCAAACAGAGAAAGCAAAGACTTTAGTACCGAGAAAAATAAGGTGATCCGGGCCGAGATCAAGAAGCTGCTAGAAGCCGGCCACATTCAGGAAGTCCAGTTTCCAGCTTGGCTAGCCAACGTAGTGTTGGTGGCTAAACCAGACAATAAGTGGAGGGTCTGCATCGACTTCCGGGACCTCAAACGGGCTTGCCCGAAGGACTGCTATCCTCTACTCCAGATCGACCAGATGGTTGACTCGACGGCCGGCAGCGAGCTCATCTCCATGCTGGGCGCATATCAAGGGTATCAACAAGTACCCTTGGCGGCTGAAGATCAAGAGAAGGTTAGCTTCATCACGGCGGATGATACCTATTGCTACACTGTCATGCCATTCGGGTTGAAGAACGCCGGGGCTACCTACCAGTGGATGATGAACAAGGTCTTCCGGGCGCAGATCGGTCGGAACATTGAAGTATACGTGGATGACATTCTGATCAAATCCAGCCGAGCGAAAGACCTAGTAGCGAATGTGGAGGAGACTTGCCAAACCTTGCGCAGGTATGGGCTTAAGCTGAACCCTGCCAAGTGTCTTTTCGGGGCTCGGAGCAGAAAATTCCTCAGGTACATAGTGGCCGAGAGAGGCATCGAGGCCAATCTGAGCAAAGTCAAGGCCCTGCTGGATATGCCCCCACCGAGGAATCTCCGAGAGACGTAGAGACTCACTGGGCGGATCACAGCTCTGTCCCGTTTCATCTCCCGGTCGGCCGAGCGCGGACTACCATTTTTCAAGACCCTTCGCCAAGCCACTAAGTTTTAATGGGACGCCGACTGTGATAAGACATTCGAGGAGTTGAAGGCATACCTTGCCGACTTACCAGTATTAGCCAAGCGCAAGGTCGAGGAGGTGCTGTCGGTATACTTAGCTACCTCGGTTGACTCAGTTAGCATGGTTTTGGTCAGGCAGGAGGGGACCGAGCAGCAGCTAGTGTATTTTTTCGCCCACTTATTGAAAGGAGCCGAGTGCCGGTATACGACAATCGAGAAATTGGCGTATGTATTGCTGTTGGGTGCTCGGAGACTCAAGCCTTATTTTCTGGCGCACCCCATCGTGGTCCTGACCAACAGCAACCTGGGTCGGGTAGCCTCCAATTTAGAAGCGTCAGGTCGATTGATCAAACGAACCACTGAGCTGAGCGATATAACATCTAGTACTAGGTTCGCCCCGCCATCAAAGCTCAAGCCTTGGCAGATTTTCTAAGCGAGTTGCACTCGGAAGAGGCCGAAGAAGCCTGGCAAGTTTATGTGGATGACTCGTCGGCTCTGTTGGGCAGCGGGATCGGCATCTTGATGGTCTCCCCGAAGGGGGAGCAATTACATTTATCCGTCCGACTGGAGTACCGGGCCACGAACAATGAAGCCGAATATGAAGCCCTCATAGCTGGATTGCAAGTAGCCAAGCACGTGGGAGCCACCCGGGTGATACTCTACTCCGACTCTCAACTAGTTACCCAACAAGTTGCTGGTCGGTTTGAAGTCAATAGCGATCGACTGCAGGTCTTCGTGGAGGCCTATGAGAAGTTGAAGGTCGAGTTTCAGGAGGTGCAGATACAGAAGATCCCCAGGGAAAGTAACCTAAGGGCGGATGAGTTGGCTAAATTAGCCAGCTCAGTCGGCTCTTGGGTACTTCCTCAGCCGAGCGGGCCGGCATTGATGATCATGCATATTGAACAGCAGGCTGAGCTGGAGCTGGGGTCAGATTGGAGAACACCACTCATCACCTACCTGACGTAGGGAGTCATCCCAGCTGATAGAGAAGAAGCCCGACTACTCAGAAAGTGGGCAATCCAATATTCGATGGTCGGAGATGTGCTATACAAGAGGTTCTTTGCCCGGCCTCTGGTCAAGTGCTTGGGTGAGGAAGATGCTGATTATGTGCTGAGAGAAATCCATATGGGAGTCTGCGGTAGTCACGCTGGAGCTCGGGCTGTGGCTCGGAAAGTACTATTGGCAGGATATTACTAACCAACCCTATAGAAGGATGCTGACAAAATGGTCTCCACCTACTTATCCTGTCAGAGGCATCACTGTCTCCCGCACCGACCCGTGGACATGATGAAGGCATCGGCGGTTTGCTGCCTGTTCGACCAATGGGGATGGATATCATAGGACCATTCCCGACCGCCGTAGCTCAGAAGAAGTTCCTGCTGGTGGTTGTTGATTATTTTTCCAAATGGATAGAAGCGGAGGCCCTGGCGTGCAACACCGAGCAGGCCGTGATCAAGTTCCTGTGGCAGAACATCTTATATCGGTATGGAATTCCTCATAAGCTCGTCTCAGATAATGGAAGGCAATTCCAGGGCCGAAAGATACAGGAATGGTGCTCGGCCTATGACATTAAACAAGCTTTCACCTCTGTGGCGTACCCACAAAGTAATGGCCAAGTAGAAGTGACCAATCTGGAGATACTGAGAGGGCTGAAGACCAAACTGGATCATGCAGGAGGAACTTAGGTGGACGAGCTGCCGAGTGTCTTGTGGGTTCTTCGAACCACACCCAAGGAAACTACGGGTCACACCCCTTTCCAGCTGGTCTATAGAAGCGAGGCCGTGGTGCCAGTCGAGGTCGGATATGAGTCAGATCGACGAACGATGTATGACAAAGATAATCTCGAGAGAAGGCGCCTAGAGCTGGACCTGGTCGAAGAAATTCGTGAGAAGGCAGCGGCTCGAATGTTCGCGTATCGATAGAAGATGAAGCAAAGATATAATCGGAAGGTGCCGCCGAGAGCGTTTCAGGTCGGGGATCTCGTTTGGAAAAGAATCAAGCCGGTCGGGGACGTCAATAAACTGGAGCCACAGTGGGGGTGGGCCTTTCAAGATCGTGCAAAAACTGACCTCCAGAGCTTATTACCTGGAGAATGAACAGGGGAAAAGGCTCGATCGGCCATGGAGCGCGATCCACCTCCAACCCTATCGAGAGGCAGAATGAGAGCATTGTAAAACAAATGTACTGCCTAAACTATAATGATAGTGGAAGAATGGGGTCCTCACTCAACTTGCAGGTGCTCCAGACTCTCGTCTTCATACGAGTTATAAGCGGGTCAGCTCCCGTGCACCCCTTGGCTTGGCTCTCAGTCGGACGCGTGGCAGCCCACACTCACTGGGTACAATCCGACCGAGTGTCCAGACTCTCGTCTTCATACGAGTTATAAGCGAGCCAGCTCCTGTGCATCCCTCGGCTCGGCTCCCAGTCGGACGCGTGGCGGTCCACGCTCACTAGGTATAATCCGACCGAGTGTCCAGACTCTCGTCTTCATATGAGTTATAAGCGGGCCAGCTCCCGTGCACCCCTTGGCTCGTCTCCCAGTCGGATGCGTGGCGGGCCACGCTCCTTGGGTACTATCCAACCGAGTGTCCAGACTCTCATCTTCATACGAGTTATAAGCGGGTCAACTCCCGTGCACCCCTTGGCTCGGCTCCCAGTCGGATGCGTGGCGGCCCACGCTCCCTGGGTACTATTCGACCAAGTGCCCAGATTCTCGTCCTCATACGAGTTATAAGCAGGCTAGCTCCCGTGCACCCAGCGGCTGGGCTCCCAGTCGGATGTGTGGCGACCCACGCTCTCTGGGTACTATCCGACTGAGTGTCCAAACTCTCATCTTTATACGAGTTATAAGCGGGCCAGCTCCTGTGCACCCCTCGGCTCGACTCCCAGTCGGACGCGTGGCGGGCCCATGCTCCCTGGGTACAATCTGACCGAGTGTCCAGACTCTCATCTTCATAAGAGTTATAAGTGGGCCAACTCCCATGCACCCCTCGACTTGGTTCCCAGTCGGACGCGTGACGGGCCACGCTCCTTGGGTACTATCCGACCGAGTGTCCAGACTCTCGTCTTCATACGAGTTATAAGCGGGCCAGATCCCGTGCACCCCTCGGCTCGGCTCCCAGTCAGACGCGTGGCGGCCCACGCTCCTTGGGTACTATCCGACTGAGTGTACAAACTCTCATCTTCATACGAGTTATAAGCGGGTCAGCTCTCGTGCACCCCTCGGCTTGGTTCCCAGTCGGATGCGTGGCGGTCCACGCTCCCTGGGTACTATCCGACCGAGTGTTCAGACTCTCGTCTTCATACGAGTTATAAGCGGGCCAGCTCCCGTGCACCCCTAGGCTCGGCTCCCAGTCGGACGCGTGGTGGCCCACGCTCCTTGGGTACTATCCAATTGAGTGTCCAGGCTCTCGTCTTCATACAAGTTATAAGCGGCCCAGCTCCCGTGCACCCCTCGGCTCGGCTCCCAGTCGGACGCGTGGCGGCCCATGCTCCCTGGGTACTATCTGACCGAGTGTCCAAACTCTCGTCTTCATACGAGTTATAAGCGGGCCAGCTCCCGTGCACCCCTTGGCTCGGCTCCCAGTCGGACGCGTGGTGGCCCACGCTGCCTGGGTACTATCCGACTGAGTGTCCAGGCTCTCGTCTTCATACGAGTTATAAGTAGGTCAGCTCCCGTGCACCCCTAGGCTCGGCTCCCAGTCAGACGCGTGGCGGCCCACGTTCCCTGGGTACTATCCGACCGAGTGTTCAAACTCTCGTCTTCATACGAGTTTTAAGCGGGTCAACTCCCGTGCACCCCTCGGCTCGGCTCTCAATCAGACGCGTGGTGGCCCACGCTCCCTGGGTACTATTCGACTGAGTGTCCAGACTCTCGTCTTCATACGAGTTATACGCGGGTCAGCTCCTGTGCACCCCTCGGCTCGGCTCCCAGTCAGACGCGTGACGACCCACGCTCCCTGGGTACTATTCGACCGAGTGTCCAGGCTCTCGTCTTCATACGAGTTATAAGCGGGCCACCTCCCATGCACCCCTTGGCTCGACTCCCAGTCGGACGCGTGGCGGGCCACACTCCCTGGGTACTATCCGACCGAGTGTCCAGGCTCTCGTCTTCATACGAGTTATAAGTGGGCCAATTCCCGTGCACCCCTCGGCTCGACTCCTAGTCAGACGTGTGGCGGCCCACGCTCCCTGGGTACTATCCGACTGAGTGTTCAGACTCTCATCTTCATACGAGTTATAAGCGGGCCAACTCCCGTGCACTCCTCGGCTCGGCTCCCAGTCGGACGCGTGGCGGGCCACGCTCCCTGTGTACTATCCAACCAAGTGTCCAGACTCTCATCTTCATACAAGTTATAAGCGGACCAGCTCCCGTGCACCCCTTAGCTCGCCTCCCAGTCAGACGCGTGGCGGCCCACGCTCCCTGGGTACTATGCACCCAAGTGTCTAGACCTTCATCTTCATACGAATTATAAGCGGGCCTGCCCCCGCACACCCCTCGGCTCGGCTCCCAGTCGGACGCGTCTCGGCCCACGCTCCTTGGGTACTCGCCGACTGAGTGTCCTGCCTCCCGCCTTTGTGCGAGCTATGAGCAAGCACGTCCCTGCGCGGCCCTTGGCTAGGTTCTCGACTTGGGCGTAACCTGATTCATGTTAACAAGGGTTAAGTTGACCTAACGACAGAGCTTTGAGCCTCCTGGGTTAATAACCTTACATCTAGCCTGGTACCGCTGGCCAGGTTCTCCGCTGATCACCCTGAGTGGCCAATACTTAGAAGCTATCGCTCTCAAGTGTTTAGCCCAGTCACTCGTAGGGCTGAATCGCTCAAGTGTGCTCTCACCCGAGTGGCCAATACTTAGAAGTTGTCGTGCTCAAGTGTCTAACCGGGTCGCTCATGGAGCCAGATCGATCGATTGTTTTCCCACCCAAGTCGTTCTCGCTGACAATCGCTCGAGCTATTAGCGTTCGAGAGTAAAGAAAGGCACATCCGAGAAAGCTTGAGCAAAAGAAAGATTATACTAAGAAAGCAAAAACATTACAAAATTCAAAACAAGCCGCCTCTACAAGATAAAAAAACAGAAAGACAAAAGCCCGACCCTCATTTGAAGGGTCGGCAGACCACCTCAGGCATGTCTTGAGACATGCCCGAGAGTTTGACTACTTAAGGGGGCAGCTCGGGGGCTATGTGCCCGCCTTGCTTGAGCTTCTTGAACGTGTTAAGCATTTGATGCTTCAACATAGCTCGGAGCCGCTCAGAAACTTGCTGATTGAACTCCATAGAGTTGATGTACTCAACTCTAAGGGCGTCCCACTGGCCGGCTTCCCCCACCTTGTAGGAGCGTAGTTCCTCCAGCTCCGCCGGGGTTGCCTCTCACTCTGCCTTTGCGGCCTGCAGACGCTCGAGCTCCTCTTTTTGATCGTTCAACTCTCAGTCTTGGGAGGTCAGCTCGGTAGCCAGCTCCTCTACCCGCTTCGCCTGAGCCACCGCCTCTTCTTCCTTGGCCTTGAGCTGGGACTTGAGGGACTCAGTAGGTCCAGATGACTCCAGGAGGTCGACTTCGGCTTTGGTTAGCTTGGCTAGAGTCTTCGCCTGGAGCGCCCAAGCCTTACGCTCAGTGTACTCCAGATTGGAGATCCTGACGTTCGACTGAGTGACGACCAGGTCCGCCGTCTTGGCCTGGCTACGGGCGACCCCCAGTTGCTCTTCAGAGTGAGCCGGCTGGTCTTGAAGGGCGGCGACCTCGGCCCGTAGATTGCTCAGGGTGGACTCACTGGAGACAAGCTGTGTGTGCTTGAGTCGGGTCTCCAGGAGGACCACCCTCCTCTCGGCTCGTTCCCGGGCCGTGGCATGGGTCAGGAGTGCCATGGAAAGGCTATGGCATGACCCCCAAAATTGCAAAATTATAAGGGCGATGAGATTCTAAAACTAAGTAATAAACGAGAAAAAAGAAAAGTTGATCCTATATATACCTGAGTGGCCTCGAGAAAAAGGAGTCGGCCTTGCTGCTGGACCCCTGATAGTAGGACCCCTCGAGTCCTTGAAGATAGCAGTCGGCTACTGGTCCATACATGTGTAGCTCCTGGCGTCGATCGGGTAGCTCACCCCGCGGCACGCCCAGGCGGCCGTCTGATCGAGTGGGCACCAGAAGGTGCATCGTTGGCCGGTTGATTTGACCCTCGGCCGGCGGAGTTCCCGACCTCTCTGGTAGTGGGAGATCGGGTGTGCTGGAGGGAACCAAGGGGGTGGTAGCGGGAATAACGGAGGAGGTGCGAGGGACTCCCAAGTCGGGGGCCACCTTCTTCTTCTTCTTCTTGGGGCGCTTGCTGGAAGAAGGCTGAGTGGAGTCCCTAGTCGGGGATGAGGTCTGTCGACGCCTGGAGGAAGCGGGCTGCTCGGTCGCTACTGGTGGCACCGTCTCAGAACCGAGGGTTGCAGGTGTCTGCTCCGGGACAGCCGTAGCTGGGTCCGACGAAGTAGCCTCAGTCGGAGCACCCTCCCTCGTCTGCATTTGGGCAGCGACCCGAGCCTCCAGCTCGGCGTCATCCAGGCCAAAGCCTTCCTTCATCGTTGGGGCTGCAAGAATAATAGGAACTTGGTTAGAGCTAAAAAATATTCGAAGGAAATGTCACAATACTTACCGAATGAGGTTGACCGTGGAATCGGCACGAGGCTGAGGCCGAAGGCGTAAAGGAGCTCCTCCTTCAGCAGGTTCACTCCGTGGAAGTGCCTACCGCCGAGCTTGGATAGCACCGACTCGTAGGCTGCGGAAGTACGGTAATTTTTGGAAAGAGGAGGGGAGGAAGGAAGATCCTCGATCCAGGCCGTGGGCTAGCTCGGGGTTGGGAAGGGCTTGACAAAGAAGTAGTGTTCCTTCCATCCTTTATTAGAGGATGGAAGTTTCGCTAGAAAAAAAGTTTTGGCTTGGGCTTGAAAAAAGAAGTCGCTCGACTCCTATTTTTTGGGATAGAAAAAATAATGGAAGATCTCAGGTTGAAGGGGTATCTGGTACAGGGCAAAAATGATGACCGAGCCGCACATCAAACGGATGACGTTGGGGTTAATTGGGACAAAGGTATGCGGAAGTATGTACAAACGGAAGAGATGAAAGGATGGATGGGAAAACGGAGGCCAGCCTGTAGGTGGTCTCGGGACAAGGTAATAAAACCAGAGGGGGCAAAGTCAGGGTGGTCAGTCGGATCGGGCAAACAAAGGCGATGGTTGGAGGGAATTTGGTAGTCCGACTGGAGTTGGTCGAGGTCATGAGCATGGAGGTTTGTCACCATGATAGAATACCATGGCTCGGAAGGAGAAGACGGTGACTCCATGTGAAATGAAAAAGACAAAGAAACTAACCGAGGAGATGGAGGTTGCCTGAGATGATGGCCGGAAAGCAAGTGGCGGCGGAACAAGGCGGAACCCTAGCAGAGCGCACGGAAGCAGCGATTCGAAGTAGAAAGTGAAAAGTGATGGTAAAAACGTAGAGGTGAAAGGCATATTTATAGGGTCCGGAGAGCGACGCCGGCTGTCCGATCACGGGCCGGGGAAAAGGCGGGAGAGGATGTGGTCCATCTGATTAAGCCTGAGACGAGTACCGAAGCGACAGGGCACACGTGCGAGTCGGACATTCGCGAAGGCGGATGATAGACTCATTGTTGCTCGGGAGGCGAATGACTCATGGACACGTGACCTAGGCAATTAAAGTGGCAATTAAGAGGAAGATATGGAGTGATTCGACGTGCGTCGAAAGGAAAGATTGAAGAAACAGCTGATGGGAAGGTTCGCCGGCTGGGTGGGCCGCCGACTCGGGGTCGACTGAGGAAATCGGCCCCAAGAGCATGCCACTCGGATACGCCAGGCTCGGGCAAGAATGATAGTCCAGTCAGTCGGACTCAGCGCCTACTTCGACTAGACTCGAGGGGGATGCTTATGATCTCGACCCAGCTAACGTGGAGTGGGGGTCGTCAACCTGGCGCCCCGTCAGGAGGAGATAGGTGGGTGGGCTCCAGGAGTCCATCGAATATAGGGTCTAGGTCGGCGGTTCGACTCGTTTCCCTCAAAGACAATGAGGTATTGGTCTTGGTTGAGGATGGTCACCGAGGCAAAGGGGGTCGGAACCCTCGAAAGCCCCGAGTCCGGGGAGCCTTGGGTCAGGAAGTGCCAAATCAAGGGAGCCCCGAGTCAGAGGGGTCTCGACTCGAAGTATCCCGAAGTTGCAATACTTCTAAATCAGAGGGCCCCCGAGTTAGGAGCACCCCGAGCTAGAAGAATACCCGGTCGTTGACCATACCATTACCGAGTCAGCCGAGTTCGGACGTACATCCCGAACTACGCATGCCACGACTCGGGACGCATACCTTCACTCGGGAAGCCTTCCTTAACTCGGGCAGCCAAGCTGTCTAAGGTTCTTGTCGTTAGTTATCAGAACAACCACTCCCTGACACAGGACTAGCAGAAAAAGTACGGGGTCGACGCAGGTCTGATACTATTCAGGCCTGAATCGCGAGTATCCTGCTGAGACCATGATCTTCCTGTTATACCCTGACACCACGTACAACAACCACCTATGTCTGTGTCAGGGCGAGCGACGCCTGACGGCGCTCGCCCTTAAGTTGACAGTGTCCCTTTCCTTATTCCGGTATGCGACACACTACCCTGCCACCATTGGGAATGTCTTACCTTGTTCCCGTATACGACAAAGGTGGCAGACGGGGCAGAAGCTGTCAGCTCCCCCGGCTATATAAACCTCTCCACTCTATATCCCCTGGTAGGCACGTAATAGTATTTTTACTACTGTTCTATTGCTTTCGCTGCTCTTCCACCATTGGAGACTGACTTGACCGTTGGAATGTCTTGCCGGAGGGTTTTTCTCGGCGGATTCTAACGGTTTTTTTCCTTGTAGATCGGAGCCGACGTCAGTAGTTCGTCATCTTCAGGAGACCACGTGTATTCTTGGGAGTCAATCTCGCTTCGCAACATGATCATCAAACAAGTGTCGAAATTGAAAATACAGATAAAATTATATCAACGTCGACTCAACGAGAAAAATGAAACCAATATAAAATCAATAATATATAAATTCGATATTGGAATTCGACCACTTTCATTAACAAATTACTTTTTTAACGAGGCAGTTTCTAGAGAAATGGGCTGTAAATTGAAATACATGTCGGCCCAATTAGTCCGAAGCCGACGGCTGAGCCGACGTTGGTGGCTGGTTACCGGCCTGTTGCCCACCTACCCAGTTTTTCGAATATGCCATTTTTCCGGCTAGAATTTTTGGCAACACTTTCTTATTGGCTGTGTTCTTGGTTCTGCATATTGTTGGACTGGGCAATTGGCTGCTTGCTTCACCATCCATTCTATATATAATGCAACTATATTGTTAATAACCTTCAAATCTTACTTCTTATCGAAAAAAAAATAATTAACGAGGTTTTTTCAATCTCAGACGATCGACCCGGTTCATTGACCGCTAGGGTAAATCGAAAAGCACTCGTAGTGGGCGTTCTTAGTTCTTATCGATTTCCTTTTTTAATCAGGTATCAGATGAACCTATGGTGACCGGCTCGATCCCACGGAAATTTCCTACCGGTCACCAGAGTAAATTGGGAAGCGTTTGCAATGGACGATCTAGAAGTTCAGCATCTCAGGATTCGAAAAAGCTCTTAGTTCTTATCGAGGATGCACTTGAAAGAGACTTTAATTGCATCAGTATTCTTTTTGTTTGTAATATCTTGAAAGATGCGGAAAGTATTGCTCTAATTGCAGCTAAAGTCTATTAATAGTTTGGACTCTTAGTTTATTTGTTGTTATGATGAAAGAGTGACGCCTTCTGTTAAATACCGAGGGAAATTTAAAAATTTGGGGTCTAGTTGGAATTATTCAAACATGGAGGTTCTTTTTGTAAAACTGCCTAAATTTCCCTCCCCTCTTCTCCCCGATTTCTTCCTCGCGCCCGTGCCCTAACCAACGCCAAACGGCCGACTCCTCTTTTCCCCTCCCCCTCTTCGCGCACGCGAAGCAACCGGGCCGCCTCGCCAAGCTCGAGCGAAGCAATCTCCTCTCCCCTTACCGCTGACCCTTTTGCCTTTCCCTTTGCTTTGCCCGACGCCACAAACCGCAGCCTCGCGAGTCCTCTTCAGGCGAAGTCGATCCCCGTCGATCATCGTCCTCTTTCGATCTCAGAACGTGGTCTTCATCCTCGACGCCATCCAAACCGCCGGCCACCACTTCTTCCTCCCCAAGTGCCGATCTCCCTTCACCCAACATCAGTCAGGCTTCCTCGTCCTCTCACGAGATCTCTGAATCAGAGCAGCAGGGAGCACCGACGCAAGTCTTGGGTACGATTTAGCTGTGTATTATGACTTCCTTGAATCAATTGATGGTTCAAATTTGTTAGATCAATTGAAGAAGGATCTGTAATTTCTTTGGGTTGTTATGTTATGTTGTGGGTGTCCATTGAGCAGTAGGATAGTTGGGTTTAATTGCAATTCTGTAGGAATCTATATTGTTTTGGGGTTGTGGCTGTTTGGTGACGATGCTGCCATTGAGCTTCTCAAGTTGGCATCCATTTGCTTTATAACGTTATCCATATTCGATGTGTTCTCAGTAAATTCAAAGCAGTGTTGTAGTGATAATTTTTGCGCTAACTTTACATAGGGCGTAGCAGGTGCATAAATATGACAAGAAAAGATCAAGACTTGCTAAACTAAATTACAGAATCAGGGTGATAAGATTTCTTTAATTTCTCTGATTCTTTGAGGGGTGCTGGTGTTGTATCCACTATCCTTACTTGCTAGTGAAAATCTGTTGAAATTAAGTAGATGTTGAAGATAGGATTTATTCTAATTCTTGTTTATATGTGGGTTAGTCAATTGTTTAATTGAATAAATTGTTAAATTATGTCCTTGATACAGGACCTTGATCTTGGACTTACGTCGTCGATCGTGGGAGGTTCTTCTCGTTTACGAACTTCTACATAAAAGGCGGGTACTTTTCCTTTGTACTCTAGTAGTTCGTTTATCTTAATGCATGACTTGTTACTCTAAATAGGTCTACTTGACCTTATTCTTTGTTGTTGGATATTTAATATTACCCGTTGATACCTTTCTTCGTTTGACCTTTGAGTTAATTCGTAGTTTTGTATCCGTACAATCTGTCGTTGATTTTCCTTTCTGTAAAGTGTCGTTCGTTGGTTTTTCATTAAACACCACTAGGATGGTTGGCATTAGAGACACCCTACCTAGTAGTTTAGTTGCATATTCATTGGTTTCTGGTTGGTTTCTGGTTTGATGCTTTTGTTGTTGCATCGTTGCTATTCGATTGTTCGTTGTTATTCGGTTGGTTGTGCTTATTGGTATCATGCACCATACCTGCACTGTTGCATACTGACGACTGTTGAGCTTCCATATAGTTACGTCGTCGTCAGTCATTTAGTTGCTTTGTCACTGAACCACTTGTTGTGGTAGTTGCTAGAGTGGGAGCAACCGTCCTGTTACGCCGCACTCGACCACTCATGTACAGTGGATGTTGGAGTTGTAGGCAAACAGTTGACACCCTCACCGTTGTTTCCGAGGGATATCAGAGCTGATGATAGCTCCCCCTATATATCGGGGTTTTGGAGTAGTTGACTCCCCAGCATCCTGTCCACTCAACTACATATATCTGTGGTATTCGTTGGAGTGCGTATAGTTGTCATAGTCCTACCCACTCGGTCACATAGATGTGATGTGTTGACGGCTTGACTGGCGTCAAGGGTGACACATGTTATTGCATCATATGCATTGATTGCATTTATGCATTTTCTTGTATTTGTTGCATTTATATGAGCTATGATTGTTGCACTTGGTTGACATGCATGTATATGTCGAGATTTTGATGTCGCGTTGTTTTATACGTGCTTAGAGGTTTTGCTGATATTATATCATGTGATTTTTTTTACATGTTTAGTTGTCATTATATTCTATACCATGTCGTTTTATATATGTTATATATGTTTAGGTCTCCTTATAATCTTTATCGACTGTAACTGTTGTATCTTTATTTATTACAGCTTGAGTATGTCATGCTATTGTCGAAGTTCCCATCTCGACAGTGCCTCTTATCGTACTCTTGTTAAGATCTTCTCCTTTTGCCTCGATGAATCATTCATTTGCTCTTCAGAATCTCGAGAGGATCCGAGACCTATCTTCGGTGCTGAAATTTACGATCCCTCGCGCGAAAAAAATTTCGCCTTTGATCGAAGCAATGGTGGAACTTCTCCTATGGAGCTTGGGCATGGCTGCAGCGGGAATAGAAGCCCTAGCCTCCATGTGGCTTCGAGTCGTAATCTTGGGTTGGATGAGAAATTGGGGAATGAGAAGCGGGGAAATTGCGAGGCGGGTAATGGCCTTATGCCTGAAAGTTCGAAGATTCAATTTGGAGTTGATGAAGGTCAGGCTTCGGATACAATGGTGGAGCTACGTCATCAGCAAGCTGACAGTGGTCTAGGTGTTGATCATGTTCAGAAAGGTATTATCATTGACGCAACTAAGTGAATATTTTACTTGATATCTCCATTTGATAATTGTTTTGATTTCTGTGAACTACTAGGAGTGCATGGTAGCATACTTGGCGTAGCTGGAGGATTGCACAGCAAAGTTGCTGGTGCCCAGTCTGACAATTCACCTTGCCTTGATTCCGATATACAGATTGTTGAGACAATTGTCAAATCAGAAGAAAGGAACAAAGATATACAAGAAGCTGAAGAAGTTTATAGAACAAGAACAAAAGATTTTGAGTTGAAAACATTTACTAATTCCACTGAATTGCTTGGGGGAAAAGTGAATGGACACACTGAGTCTGTTAAAGATTCCACTACATATTTGTCTACTGATAAGCTTCTGGTGGTTCAACCCCAGGAGGTTATGTCTAACTCCACAAATGAATCAGTTGAAAAACATCAGGAACCACTCTTGGATTCTTCCACGAACACTTCAGTTCAGGAACAATTACATAAGAACCTTTTAGATTCATTACCACATTCAAACACTACAAATGAACCAGTTGAAAAACATCAAGAAACACTCTTGGATTCTTCTATGGAACGTTTAGTTCAAGAACAATATCGTAAGAGCCTTTTAGATTCCTTACTATGTTCAGACAGCGAAGAAGTTGAAGAAGGGCAAATTCCTGGCGATTTTTGGAATTCAGATGACTTTGGGTCCTTGGTGACGCATCAGAATAATCTTCATGAGGGTCAGAAAACAGATAAAATTTCTGATTGGAGTGACATTCTTAATAAAGAAGACCCTGATTGTCTCACTATGCCCCCTGGAACTGATTCGTCTGGCGAGAACATTTTCTTGAGTGCTTCTAACCTGAATATGGATAATCATTATGCAGGTGTTGATGAAGATAACATTACTGATGATCTTAATTTGGATGCTATACATTTAAATGTTGAACTAAAAAGTTGTCCAAATGTACCTTTGATGGATGCCAAGAAGCATGAAGTTGCATTGCCTACTTGTACTTTGGATGAAGAGAACACAATCTGTCAGAATGTGAGTAATGTTGATATACTTCTTTTATCAGTAATTCAATTTTTTCCTTTTACTTTGAAGGTGATATTGGCGCTATAAAATTATTGTCCAAAAATTTATATTCGTACTCACTATCAATGAACTTAAAATGATTATGTTTCCATCCATTCGTTACATTCTGTCTTTGGCCATCTCTTTGCCACAGATCACTGTTTACACAGAATGCATGTTTTCCTTTGATACTGATCTTAAAATTTTCTGCTCCATTCCTATTTCTAAGCAACATTATGATTTGAACGATAAACACTGCTATTCAGTTGGACTTTGGGTTGTTTGGTTGACCGAAAAAACCGTTGTATACAATTACAACTCAAAATAATCAGAATTATTGAAGGATGCAATTGGCTGATAGGAGACTGAACCTTCAAACTCAAATTTTTAGTTAGCAGCCTTCTTTCTTAATTGTTGCCCTGATTTTGTTTGGTATGTGTCTCCATCTTTTTACAGGCTGGTAAAGTTGGACCAAAGAGAAAAAGAGGTGCTTTAACCGAGGAAAGAAAAGCACAGAAAAAGGTGGCTGCACTGTTCATATATACACCGAAGCTCTTGAGCCATCAGCATTTTCTTAAAATGCCCTTACTTCTAGTAGATAGCCATCAAACTGAATCCCTTTTTTTGCTTGCTTATTTCTCTGAAGAAAGCTAAGAGAAGGAAAAGAGCAGAGAAAGAGAGGGAACAAGGAGTTAAGAGATTGAAGCTTCCGCCAGTAGTAAAGCCAAAAGCAGCAGTAAAACTGTGCAATTTTTATATGATAGGCAGATGTCAGCAGGTTAGTTTATCTATTTCTACAGTTTTAATTTGTGTATTTTTTTACAGATGTGTATGGTTCAATATTTTGCTTATTTGTTTTGTATATTGTCTATCAATCTCTTAATTTCTATTGTTTACTCTTATTGATGTATATCGTGTTGGGTTCTCCCGGCACAAAACAATAAAAACGCAGCGGAAACAAGAACCCACGAGCGATCCATGCGAAAGAAAAACTCGTACAAAGTTGATCTACATCTACTTCTAAAGAAGATATACCTTCGGAGCGTGCCCTTTGCTTATCCCGCTCATCCAAGTGCGCCGGATCTCTTGCACGTCAAGTGTCCGTGCTCTATTCGTATCCACACGGACACAATCTCTCAACTTCCGCAGAGCTACCTTAGTTGTGCTAGCAACTTGAGGTAGCTCGCAAAACACCAAGAACCTTACAATAAGGTTTCGGCCAAAAGGGAGGAGAGGAAGAAGAGAGGAAGGGAAGGGGAAAAGCTAAGGCAAGAAGAAGACCCCATCCAAAGTCACAAGACCCTCTTTTATAATCATCCCATGAATATGAAGAGGTTTGTGTCTCTTTGGCTTCCCAATAAAGAGCACATCTTTTTATGTGGCTCTTTATCATTTCCCATGCAAGAAAAGAATCTTTTCATCCAATGAAGTGAGACTTTTCTCTTTCCTTCATGCAACTCCGACCGGGCCTCTCGGGCTTCCGACTCGGTCTCCTGACCAAGTCTCCCGAGTGGCGAGCTCCCGACCCAGTCTGTCGAGCTCCGACCCAGTCTGTTGAGTTTCGACTCGGTTCGCCGAGTTCGACTCGGTTCGCCGAGTTCCGACTCGGTCCGCCGAGTTCCGACTCGGTCCGCCGAGTTCTGACTCGGCCCGCCGAGCTCCGACTCGGCCCGCCGAGCTCCGACTCGGTCTCTCTCAAGTTCCCAACTCGAGTCCCCCGAACTGACCTCCCGAGTTCCCAACTCGGGCTCAGGTCTCCCGAGTTCCCAACTCGAGTTCAGATCTCCCGAGTTCCCAACTCGAGCTCAGATCTGCCGATCAACTTTCCTGAAGCATTGTGTCCTTTGTGTGTGACCCAATAGGTTCTCGTGACGTTGGCAATGCGCCTAAACACTTTAGACACATAAGCAATGAGCGGCATCTAACAATGCATCATTGCTACCCAAGTAACAAGAAAAGTCGAGATCCGACTAAACCTCCGTGACTATGATAATGTATGACCTTGTCCTTCTATCCTTGATATCTAGATTGACCAATGAGGCATAGACCGTGTCATCCTCAATCAATCTTGTGTTTCTTGATCCCCGAGTAGACTCACTCAAACAAATGAGCTCAATATCTCATATTGACTCATTTGAGCATGACCATGCGTTTCAGTAGTCCTACTCGATCAAGGGGCCCACAGATATCACTCCCGTCATATGGGAGGGATAGATCCCATCTACATCACTCACATCCCTCCGCATAATTCATTACATACCCAATGATCGCCTTTATAGTCCACCCTGTTACGGGTGACGTTTGACGATACCAAAGTACATAACTCCTTATGTAGGGAACCGTAGTGACTTCAGGTCTAAGGACTATTCATACCAATAGTCACATGAGAAAGTCTATGACACTTATATGACAATCTATGAAACTTTCTCATGACGGGTCATTCAGTACACATTCTCTAATGTATACCCACGTGTCAACTTAATATCACATATCCATGACTTGTGAACTCAAGTCATCAGTTGACCTACATGCTAGTCTCCATGCATTAATATTGTCCCTGAATATTAATGCTTGACTAGGAATAATTTAGTGTAGTGTTTTCTACATTATCTCACTATCGATTCAACCAATCGATATAATGTAGATAAGAACCTACTACACAAGGACATTATTATACTTAGTCATTCGGCACAGAATACAAAGTAAGTATAATAACCAATCATGCCTTTATTAATGATAGAATATGATACAAAAATGTCTCTAGTCAATCATCACATAATTGGCTCTAGGGCTCCTACTAACATATCATACTTGGTATGAGATTTTAGCACATAATGAATGCATTGCTACCTATCAATAAGATGGCATATCCATCTTGTCATTATCTTCTGTTTAGTTAATGTTTATTCCCCTATTATAAACAATCAAATCTGTATTTTAGTGAAGTTTAAATTACTAAGGTGTGCATGAAGATTATCAATTTGGTAAACTTTATGATAGGGGTAGTACACTTTTAAATTTTCCTGCATTTTATGCTCTTAATATTGTTAATATTCCCATTAGGGAGACTTAAAGTTGGACGAGCAATTTATTACATCAAATAGATTTTTTCTTTACTAGTAAGGCAGAAAAAAAATATGTAAAAAAACCTACTTATAATTTTAGATAACTAGATGGTAGAATTTTAAGAAATAAAACTTTTCAAAGATAGAATGTTGAAAGAATTTAGACTGAGGAGTTTCATAATATTGATATTTTGGGGACTTTAAGTTACTCAAATAGTTTGGACAATGAGGCTTCATGATGATGATGATACATATTTATAGAGAGTAATTTTTGGAGTTCTAAAGCTAGAGGTAAAGTATATAAGGAGAGTTGGTGGTTGTATGACGAGGTACAAAAGGCTTTTAGTTTAATAAATGCTGCTTTGGAGTCGTAAAATGATGATAACTTGAATGGGTATAAAGTAACTAACAATTGTGGCAAAAAAGTATAAGCATGGTGCAGTTTAAAACAGATGATAAATAAACTATAAACTATGAATGAGGAGACATGTATTTATTGGTTGCAAAACTAGAGAAAGAAAATATAAAGATCTGGGTGATGTTAGACGCATTAGAAAAATTAAAGGGATGATTTTCAATCATGAAAACATTTAAAGTTGCCCCCGGGCTACGGTGCAGTGGTTAGACCTTCAAATGCGGATCCCAGGGGTTCGAGACTTTGCTGTGGTGAATTGTAGGGGATTTCCCCTCCAATGGGTAGCGATCATTCGTTGGCACTGCATGAAGTGCACAAATGCCAAAATCCTAACTATTACCCTAATTTCATTAGCCATGTTATTACTTGATTCTTGTGATTTTCATGGTGATTTGAGAGAGCTCACATCTTAAGAAATTTTATCCACGATATCATTTTTATTATGCATTCATTTCCTGATGTCTTGATCCTCTTTTGTGTGTGATTTTGCTGTGGCTGGATGCCATGAGACAAGCTGACATGGTCTTCAGGTTTTTAGCCAAAGTTTGAGGAAAGGAAAACATGGTCAAAACTTTCTCAAAATTTAAGCAGTGGAATATCATGCATTTTGTATTATTTGTTTACTTGAAAGATGATTGAAGAAATGATATTTAAGCGGTGGAATATCATGGAAATTCTCACAGAAGATTTTTTTTGTGCAGGGAGATATGTGCAAATTTTCCCATGATGCCACACCTCACACAAAGTCACAGGTAGAGTTCTCACCTAGATATATATTCTTTCTCCAAGTTTTGGATTTTTTTTTAAACCCCTTTGTTATTGGTGATAGTTTACTATTTATGTTTACCTGAAGAACATGACTTTGTGTTTTTTTATGACTTGGTTTGTAAACTTCATGTTACTTGACATATGATGGATAATTCTGCATGTCGTTAACTCGTGCCTCCTGTTTGGGAAGGCCGCTCGACTAATGCTGAATAAGCCCCCACCCTGAAGGGGCCGCTAAGGTGACGGCTTCACCTTTTGTCACCAGATAATTCTGCATATATATGGATATGTGTCATTTCCTCCTTCCTCTTTCCTCTTTCATCTTCTAATGCAAGATAAACCATGTGCCTCTATTGTGATTTGGTCCATAAACTTCATGTTATTTGACGTATGATCAATAACTCGAATTAAAATTGATATATCATAATATGTTATCTTACTAAGTTACTAATGTTAAAACTTTATATGTTATGGAGCAAAAATCCTAAAGTAAACAAGTTTAATATCGTAATATTTATGAATTCAAATTTCAAATTTATTCTAAGATAAAAAATATTATCTGTAATAAATATATAAATTAACATGAAATGCTACTTTACATATAATAATTATATAAATTAATTATTTATTCATTTAATTAATTATTAATTTAAATAATATATATTTAAAATGATAAAAATATCACAATATTAATTAAATAATAAAACAGTAAAAATATAAAATAATAAAAAAATATCAAAATATAAATTTGATTTTTAGAAAATTTTTAGATTTTTTTAGATTTTTAAATAATATTTAAAACATAAAAATAATTTTCAGAAAATTAATTAATAAAATTTATTTAATTTTAAATATTTTATTGAGATAAATATTTATGTGAGGAAATGTTTAATAAACATTTCCTCACATAAACCTCGTGCTCGCGAGCCCTAGCACGGAGTGCAGGCGGAGGCTGTGCGTGCGGCTGACGACTCAGGCGCCGTTCGGCGAAGCTTTCGGCGGTGTCGGAGGAGTCTGACGACTCTTCCGGCGGCGCCGGAGGAGTCTCACGACGCCTCCGGTAGCACATGCGACACGACGACGGGCCACGCTCGTGGCGTTTCTTCCTTCGGCGTTGGCATTTGTTCCTCCAGCGTTGGAGGATTCCCTCTGTTGCAGCCTCCGCCCGTCGCCGCGTGACGCACGCACGAAATCACGATGACTTCTGTGCCGGTTTCGGATCGCCAGCGGAACGGTAAGTATCACCCGTGTCGTCCGACACAGAACGAAACTTTAAACCTTGGTCTCATCAATTTATCCTCGCCTCTTCTTACAAGATACACATTGTTTTTGAATTTCTCATTTCAATTTTTCATTGTCTATTTATCAAGCAAAATCTAATCAATTCTTTAATTAATCTTTATAGTTTATTATTGTAAAATATAATGACCAACATTACATTGGCACACCAAGTTTGGGGGTGGCAAGTCGAACATGTTGTAGGTGGGTGAATACTGACTTGATCCCAAATTGTACGATGGGTCGTGGAGCAATTCTTTGGCATTATTGGAGATAAGTATCACAACCTTTCTTGTCAACCCACCCACAAACCTATCTACGACTAACTTTGACTATAACTCTTGCTCGTGACAAAGAAGAGGTAAGCAATGGTGATGATCCCCCAAGATACCTTAGAGATGCATGCCTCGTTAGGTATTCAATGTAAGTGTCATGTGTTTTGGCATTGTTTATAATGACAAAAAGGCTTAAGTGTGAAAAAGATGAGAAACTATATTCTCGCAGATCTTCTGGTGGAATCAATCGTCTCTCTTGCTACATCAAATCTAATGATACAAGAGAGGTTGTATAAATCAATCTCCTTGGCATTGTAGTCTCCTTAGGATCTCACTACATCAAATCAACCATCTTTTAAGGTTGTACAAGAAACTATCAACCTCCTTGGCATCATGAGCACCCTTATAGATGACTATTGTTGGCATTAGGATAGTGTTGATGTTGCTGACTTTTGAACACCTTGAGCTAATCGCACGTGTGCCTATGACTCATTATGTGTGTGCGGTTTCACTTCTGTCAGTTAATCCCACAACTCCTACTCTGCATATGCTCTAAGTTCAATAAGCTCCTAAGTGATAGCTTGCAGCTCCACATGCTAAGTATTCTTATAATCGAGAACGCTTTTTCTTGGTGGCAACACCTAACTCACCGTTCTGTCTCTACGCTGTCTCTGTTCCATCTATATAGTTGGTGAGATCCTCAATAATCTCATTAATGGACTTCATCTCGAAGATCTCTTCCTCTAATTTATCAGCACTAATCTCCTTTATGGTGGACTGCACCTTGGAGATAGTTTGTTCCAGTAGCATCCACCTCCGTTGCCTTAGCCTTGCAACATATGCCTTGTGTGTGCTGCTTCTCCATTACACAAGATTGATTTCCCAAGGTCTCAACATTGGACGCCATTGCTCTTAAGAACAATACTTAAATGTTGGATGGTGGGAACTTTGGCTCCAATATCAACTTCATGGGTTTGGTTTTACCACCACTTACCCCTGCGACATAGACAACTCATTTTCGCAAAGTTGCTAAGTAGGCTTAACTTGTTAGAAACCCACACAAGAGAAGCCAAAAGAGATTGAGAGAGCTTGAAAGAAGTAACTTGTGAGATTACTATTCTTTAGGATGATTACATGTGAAGAGAAGGAAGCTATTTTTATGCATCCTCCTGAATATATGGTTAAGATTGGGTTGATCCCACAATGTATGTTACATGTATAGAAATCTCCTACAAAGTATCTAGAAAATTATACAAAATACCTAAATATTTTCATGATTAGAAAATTCTAGAAATGTCTATAATAATCTCTAAAGGAAAAACATAAAAGAAAGACCATGGGCCAAAACAATGGATCAAGAGGGTGGACTAAATAATAGATCAAGAACCTCTCTTGAGCTTGAAATTTGGTAGGTTGTGACACATGGCTCATAATGTACTACTAGTTCTAGTGTATACAGTAGCAGTAGTGACGTGACACAATGGACAAATAAAGATGCAATCCTCACCCAAAAAGGAAAGTTACGTATTCTCACATAGAAACACGTAGAGAAAAGTAAATTTGAAACTCTATTAAGTCAAAGACTTTACCATTATATGCGATCCTAACCCCCTTTTATAGTTTGATAAAACGATCCATTGTTTATAAAAATAACAAAGTTTGTTTAATAAAACTCTTATTTTTCTAATAAAACATAATAGACTTTTCTAAAAAAACTAAATATTTTTTTAAAGTTCTAATAAATTATAAAAATTAACACTTAAATAAATTTTAATAGAATTAAATTCTCGATTGTGTTATTCTCCTAAATTGAGGAGAATTTGACTCCTTCAAATTAGAAGGTGGAGTAGTTGTCAAGTGGAGACACATTTTTAGCCTAATCAAATATTTGTTGGATTATTTCTTCAATTATTGCCTTTTTTTGTCAATGTGTTTCCTTATTTGGTCGAGTGAGTGGAGTTGTGGAGTGGAGGCCAGGAAGGTAGTAGTGTAACAACTAGCTGGCGTTGCCCATCTTGACCTAATGCTGTAGCGAATGAAGATTGATGTTTACTTTGATGGATCAACTTACATAGGTGCTAAGATGATATTGATCATAGGTTAATATCTATATATAACTACGTGGATCTTGATGCTTCTAGAGGAAGGTTAGTATTGAACTAAACATAAGATGAAATCATGCAAATATCAAAATTTTAATCATGAAATTTCTTTCTTTAGGTTTTTTTTAAAAAATTAAAATTTAATATATTATCCTTTTTTATATAAATCTAGCCGGCATGGGTAGTTTGGCCTGGGTCCGGCCAATGTGGCCGCTGAGGGCTCATGCTAGGTGGCAGGTGCTAACTTGGGACACTCTGGAGCATGTTGAGGATGGTATGTTGTTAGGTTGTGCCCATGCCAGCATTACAGAAATCATGCAGCATGAGCTTGAGTCGTTCTGGCCCGGACATGGCTAATTGACATCACTAGTTGGAAGAATACTCGGCCCCAAAACTCAAGGCACTGAAATTGTGAAGTTTATTATTAAGTGATTGGCTTGTGACTTGATATTAAGTGCCCCATGTATATGTTTGCAGCTTCTTAGACTTGCCTCACTTGCATTCTGTTAATCCTTCTCGTTTTGCAATATTTTTCTTCTACCAGTTAATCTTAATATCAAAGTAATCTTGTGGATCTACCTATTTACTTGCAAGTCATAAACATACATAGCTGTTCCATAGCTTAAATCTTATCATGATTTTTCCTTTTTATTCTTGATAACATCTAGTTGGTTGTTTCGCAGCCATGCAAGTACTTCGCTTGTGACTCTTGTTTGAAAGGCGATGAATGCTCATTTGATCATGAACTCTCCAAGTATCCATGCCACAACTTCCAGTCAAAAGGCACATGTCATAGAGGTGATAAATGCAAATTTTCTCACAAGGTATTCTCTTGCATAGTGTTTTCTATTGTTTTCCATAAGTTTTCATCTGTAGTTTGCTCGGCCAAAATTAACTTCATTATTCGTTCTTTAGATTGTGGATGTTGAAGGTTCCTCTTTGCCAGATGCTAGAAAGCTAGTTTCTCCATCAACAGCAGAAAATTTGAATGTATGCATACAAAATAGTATGAACAAGAACCATGCAAATGTACATGCTCCCACAAAGACTATTATTTCAAGCAATACCCATGCCTTGTCTAAGAATTTGGAAGTCAATTCGGCTTCTGCAAAGAAACCTATGAAAATGCCGAAGGGAATCAGCTTTATTACACTTGGAAATGGACTGCCAAATATCACGAATAAGCTTACGAACAGTTTTCTTCCTGAGAAAAGTATGCGCAATGAAGACATCCCAGCAAAGACATCCAAAGAGGGACATAAAAATACTGATTGCTTGACCGCTAAACCATTTGGCAAACCACAAAATGGATCTAGTATTTTTCTTCCTAAGAAAAGCATTGCTGGTGAAAGTAGCAGTTCTGCTACAACTTCAATGTCCAAAGCTCTGGAAAATGAGGCATCTGAAGCATCAAAAATTTTGGAGGAGTTTCTATTTGGTGCTACTGGCTAGCAATTTATTTTTTGCCTTCTATATATTCTTAGATGATGCTTATTTCATAATGAATGCTGCTAGTTCCAAATGTTGAACTAACTCCCTACTATCATGTACTCTGTAGCAATTGTATAGTGCTAGATAACAGACTATCTGCCAAAAGTGTGGATAATTTTATAGCAAATAGTATATGATTTTTTAAGCTCATCAGCAATTTCTCTATATCATTAAATGACTTTTTGTTGGGTTGTCTGCGCATGCAAAGTTTTAATATCATGAGATTGATTTTCAAGTATTTTGTGTTGGATATCTTGGATATCAAGTGTGAATGGAAAGGGAGGTGGTGGGACTTTAGTCTCATATTGAAACTTTCTAGTGAGTAGAAAGTGAGGAAGAGAATAAAAGGATTCCCTTGTGAGTGGGGCTTTAGTCCCACATTGGGAGTTTTAAGGTAAAATGTTTGGTTTATATTGTATTACAAGCATGATAGTTGTGAACAAATGCTAGGGGAGAGGTTCTCTCTCACGCGTGGGTGCGCAGGGGGGTGCAAATCCAGGGCCCGGATTTGTACTGAACCAAGTGAACTCGTGTGCGTGCACGACCCGCGCACGTCGAATGTCCGACCGGTCGGGACAAAATTTGTCAAGCAGATGAACCAACATTTGCCGTGACCGAGAGCAAAAGACACAGACGATACAGAAATTCTCCTCCACTCCACCTCGTTCCCGACCTCCGCTGATAGCAGTCGGTTACCTCCTCAGTTCGCCACGAGCAACGAGTGCTCCGCTGTGCCCGTGGTTCGACTGTTGTATCCTAAGAAACAGAAGTCTATCTAAGTCTCGAAGCACCGCGGAGGAGGACGAATCTGTTTCAAGGAAACTGCGCTGCGCAGGCCTCAGCAAAATCCTGGTCGGTCGAGAGACGTTGGACCACTACTCGGGAGACCCTAGTCGGGAAACTCCACTCGGGAATTCCAATTTGGGAATTCCGCTCGTCTGCTCGGGAGCTCATTCGGCCACTCGGGAGAACCAACATTTGCCGTGACCGAGAGCAAAAGACACAGACGATACAGAAATTCTCCTCCACTCCACCTCGTTCTCGACCTCCGCTGATAGCAGTCGGGTACCTCTTCAGTTCGCCACGAGCAACGAGTGCTCCGTTGTGCCCGTGGTTCGGCTGTTGTATCCTGAGAAACAGAAGTCTATCTGTTAAATCCGACACTTTTGATGTGATCCAGAAAATTTTTCGGAAGAAGATTTAGGGTTTGAGAGACCTAAATTGAAACTTAAGGCTAAAATTGCTTTGAAACTTAAGTTTTAAGGGCTGATTTGTAATTATGCATTAACTATTAAGGGCTTGGGTGGGATTTGTCAAAGTCGGAGGGGGTTAAATGCAAAATAACCCTGATACAAATCCTGCAGCCTCCCTTTCTCTCCTACGCATGACCTAGCCGCAGCTGCCACGCCCGATCCCTTCTCTCCATCTCTTCTACTTCGCCGCGAGCCCTAGCCCACAATCGACGACATCACCTTCTCTTCCCCCAAATTCCTTCTGCCTGATGCGTCGATCGTTCTCGCCACATCCACGCGCCGACCTCCCGTTCCATTTCGGATCGCCAAGAGCTCGAGGAAACACTTCCACCCTTTCCCGTCATCTCCCCATTTCGGGCAATCGTCGCGTGCAAGGATTGGGAAGAGTGAGGTTCGACGATTGGGAGTAGCTAGGGTTGTGTGTGGTTGCCTTCATCTAGGTAAGCACTTGATTCTTTGAATCTCAACTTGGCCCTCTAGGGATCGATTTTGTGCTGTGCCGAGATGGTGATATCATCTCTGGATCTATCTAGGGATCGATTTCCCCTTCCCTTGCTGCAATTTGCTGTCAAGTCCATGGAATGGATCCCGGGTTCATGAGGGGCTGCCAGGACGAAGGGATTCCCTGGTTCAGTAGCTAACTTCGCCAGATTTGGAGCAAGGGAGCTCTTTCGGTACTTTATCAGGTAAGGATTGGTTCCTTCAGCATTAGTGTTGGATGAACTGAATATAGAATTGTTTCGATCTGTTGTTGTCTCTGTTTTGAACTGTGGATTAAGGTTTGAAATCTAACTCTTGTTCATAATTTGGATTAGTGATTTGCTTGCACATGGATTTAGATCTGTGGTGTTGGATTTGATCTTGATATGCTCACTGTAATGAATTGGGTTCTTGGCTGGTGAATGTTCATTCTTCTACATTGTGAGTTCTGTGGGTTCGCTTTTGAGTTGTTGGTGTTGGATGATCTTAATCCACTTTGGATGGTTATGGAGAATTATTTCATTTGGATCCTGTTATAGATATAAACTGTGTTGGGAGCTATTGTTGTAGTGAAATAGGTTTGGATTTGATGTCCTGTTTTTGAGGTTGTCCTAGTGTTGATTGTGTTATTTGATTAGCCTATCAGGTTGCTCCATTAATCTTGTGGCGTGATACCATGTAAAAACTATAGTGAAAGGTAGCAATGTTGTTTAGAATAAAAGGATAGCTGTGTTCTCTTGGAGCTATGAGGTGGATGTCTTGGGGAAGGTTGAGATGGTTAGGGATTGATTCATTATCCAATCTACAGTAAAGTTAGGATTAGATTTAGCTATTCATTATATATGTAACTAGCTAAGTAACATGTATTGATACAGGACACTGTGTTGCTTTTGGACCATTGGACGGGAGATTCTCTGTTGATACGAGCATCTTCACTGGAGGCGGGTACCCCTGACTTATCTTTTTAGATATTGTCTTACTATTATGCATAGTTTGTTATAGATAATAGTAAGTTTATATGCTGTACCTACCTTTGTGTATTATGATCAGATATATGTTATTTAGATGACTCCTGTTTAGTTCTATACAGTCTCGATATTTGCCATGCGTATATATGTGCTTAGATATGGTGATAGGTCACTTTGTATCTGTAGTTGGATTGATTCCTAGATATACCTTGCATGGATACCTAAGGTTGAATGGTTAGATCTGGATATATGCGTTAGACCTATACCTTTCCCACCGATGTGTGGTTGGATTGATTCCTAGATATACCTTGCATGGATACCTAGGGTAGAATGGTTAGATCTGGATACATGCGTTAGACCTATACCTTTCCCACCGATATGTGGTTGGATTGATTCCTAGATATACCTTGCATGGATACCTAGGGTAGAATGGTTAGATCTGGATACATGCGTTAGACATATACCCTTCCCACCGATGTGTGGTTGACAACCTGGTTAGTGAGGAGGGAGTGGTTGGCATACACTACCCTCCAAGTTGCATACTGAGCTGTAGGCTCTGTACGATTGCATACTGGCGATTATCAGCTCCCCTAGGGTCTGAGCCCGTTGCACAACCAGGTTTCCTGTATTGATTGAGCTATTAGCACGATGCTATTATCGTGATGGAGACCATCGGCTCCCCTGAGGTCTGAGCCCGTCTCCAGTCATGGCTGCGTCATGATTGCATTGCTACAGGTGTTGGGCATCATATTTGCATAGTCACAGGTGCCGGGCTTCATACTTGCATCGCCACGAGTGTTAGGCGTCATACTTGCATTGCCACGAGTGCTGGGCATCATATTTGCATAGCCACGAGTGCTGGGCTTCATACTTGCATCGCCACGAGTGCTAGGCATCATACTTGCATTGCCACGAGTGCTGGGCATCATATTTGCATAGCCACGAGTGCTGGGCTTCATACTTGCATCGCCACGAGTGCTAGGCGTCATACTTGCATTGCCACGAGTGTTGGGCATCATATTTGCATAGCCACAGGTGCTGGGCTACATGCTTGCATCGCCACAGGTGTTGGGCATCGTATTTGCATAGCCACGAGTGTTGGGCTTCACATGTTGTAGGCCACAAGTGTTTGGCTTCTTTATGCAACCATGAGTGGTTGGCATATGTGTTTCCTGTTCACCCGACCGCCGGTCTGGTGGTGGCTGAGGTGCGTACAGAACAGATCGTTGTACTATGTGTATAGATACATTGCACCTTTGTTGGTGCTTATCGTGTTTGAGTGTTGTATATGTTTTATATACACTTACAGGTGACGTACCCATTTGGATTGTGTATTATTCTTGAGGTTATATAGGGGATTGATTTCACCTATCTGCAGGATAGAGGGACTCTGGTATGTATTCACCCTTAGTCTTCAGTTATGTTATATCCTCTATACTCGAGACTGTATTAGCATGATTCTTATTGTTATTTATAGCTTGCTGTGCATATCTATTTTGGGTATCCGCTGAGTTTATTTGGACTCACCACCGTTGCCTATATTTTTTGTTTCAGGATGATTGGTCGCCGGAGGAGCCCCAGTTGCCAGTCCCAGGTTCCTACGACTCCGGTGATGGGTGCTTCCGCGTGGTGTCATGTTTCCTTTATATCGTTACTATTTGGTTTGGATTTGTTTTATGTCATGGAACTTGTATCGCATTTTATTTGTCTTGGTATTGTATTTTTGAGTCCTTTGATGGACTATGTGGTTGTTGTTTTGTTATAAGTCGGACCGGTCCGCAGTCAGGTATGATTTACCTTGTGTTTTGGATATATTATGTCTGGATTTTGAGGCCCGAGGCCAAATTATTATCTGCGATATTGTATGTATGTGTAAATTGTCCGCCGGACAGGGGAGATGTTGTCCGATTTTATATTGGAACAGCGGCTCCTGGGTCTCGGGGCGTGACACTATCTGAGCCTCGAAGCACCGCGGAGGAGGACGAATCTGTTTCAAGGAAACTGCGCTGCGCAGGCCTCAGTAAAATCCTGGTCGGTCGAGAGACGTCCGACCACTACTCGGGAGACCTCAGTCGGGAAACTCCACTCGGAAATTCCAGTTTGGGAATTCCGCTCATCTGCTCGGGAGCTCACTCGGCCACTCGGGAGAACCAACATTTGTCGTGACCGAGAGCAAAAGACACAGACGATACAGAAATTCTCCTCCACTCCACCTCGTTCCCGACCTCCGCTGATAGTAGTCAGGTACCTCCTCAGTTCACCACGAGCAACGAGTGCTCCGCTATGCCCGTGGTTCGGCTGTTGTATCCTGAGAAACAGAAGTCTATCTGAGCCTCGAAGCACCGCGGAGGAGGACGAATCTGTTTCAAGGAAACTGCACTGCGCAGGCCTCAGCAAAATCCTAGTCAGTCGAGAGACATTCGACCACTACTCGGGAGACCCCGGTCCGGAAACTCCACTTGGGAATTCTAGTTTGGGAATCCCGCTCGTCTGCTCGAGAGCTCACTCGGCCACTCGGGAGCTCAGTAGATAACCATGCTTATTAAGATGCTAAGAAAATTTGAGATCATCAGTCTCCATTCATCCAAAACTACCGCAGTCATAGCAAATGAAAAAATAAATCTATGTAAAATTATATGGGCAGATGTTATAGTAGAGGAAAAAGTAAATATGTGGACAATTTGAGATTATCACTCTCCATTGATCCATTACTGTCGTTTTAGATGCTACAAGTAAAATAAAATATGAAGTTAAATACAATTAACATTTAATATTGTAAAATATAATCAAATAAAAAGATAAGTATTACCAATAATCATTTGAATATAGCACGTTTTGCTGTTTTAGCTGCAAAAATATCAATTGAGCTTGTATAATCAAGATGTTTAACTATTTTCTTTTCAATAGATAACATTGTCAATTCATTTAATTTTTCCTGTGACATGGTTGATCGAAGATATGTTTTAATCAACTTCAACTTAGAAAAATTCCTTTCTGCAGATGCCACTGTAACTGATATGGTCAATAAAATTCTGTAGGCAACATAAGTATTTGGATAACATCCATCCATATTTTTCAAATAATTCAAAACATCTGCTGCTCTTTTTGCTTCCACTGGTAAAGACTGTTTCAAGATTGATAATTCCATATACATATCATCTCCATCAATGCCTGACTTGCTTCAAGATTCTTACAAAATTTAATTAGGCTATCATCATTAGCAAACTTCAATCTCTCTATATTGAATAAAAATTCAAATGTTTCTTCGTACTTTTGAAATGGTTCAAAATGAGTTTTTAGTGAAGAAATAGCTTGATCCATTAAGAAGATAAAATAATTATCTCTAAAAGATTCTTCAACTATTACTAATATTAAGAAAATAGCAATACGTTGGAGCAACTACAAAATCATAGCTGCTACAACTATAAGTTATAATTTTGAAAAGTCATAACTGTTGTTTCTGGTTGAACTAGGGGAAGTACAATATAATAAATCAAAATTCATTCAATGTTATTCGATTTGATATATTATGTATCCAATGGTTTAGTCTAAATCAAATGTTATGCTCTCTTAAAGTTAAACTTGTAGTTGTAGCCGTTATGATTTCGTAGCTACTACGTGTATAATCAATAAATTTTTAGAGATCATAACTTTTAACTCAAATTGAATCATGGGATGCACAATATATCAAATTGAAGATCTCTAAACGAGCTTTAATTTGATATATTGTGTCTTATGGTTTAATCGAAGTCAAAAGTTATGATCTCTCAAAGTATAAGTTAGCAACAACGTTATTTTTCGAAAAATCAGTAACACAATACATTGTCAGAGATCTTCGATTTGATATATTATACTTCTTATAATTCAATCTCAATCAAAATTAAGTTAGCAACAACGTTATTGCCGGTCTTTCAGAGATCAGCGACACGTTGTGGCAACTATGAAATTGAAGTTCCTATAACTTTAAGTTATAAATTTGAGAGGTCATAACAAATTGAAATTCGTTTAAAGATCTTCAATTTGATATATTGTGTGTCACATAATTAAATCTAAGCCAAAAATTATAATCTTTCAAGATTTACTCAGCATATATATTATAGCAGCTATGAAATCGTAGCTGCTACAACTACAGTTCAACTTTAAAAGGTTGTTAACTTTTGATTCATATTGAACTATATGACACATACTATATTAAATCAAAATTTTTAAATAAGTATCAATT
The DNA here is from genome assembly GCA_024364735.1 of Boesenbergia rotunda. NCBI lineage: Eukaryota > Viridiplantae > Streptophyta > Magnoliopsida > Zingiberales > Zingiberaceae > Boesenbergia > Boesenbergia rotunda. The sequence goes on from JAGFNQ010002392.1 coordinate 93,728, forward strand.
TGATATATTATGTATTTTGTATTGGAGCGAATCTAGAATTTTAGGTTTGAGGGGGTCGCACACTAAGTGACGAAAATAATTATTATAATAATATTTTTTTTAAAATTTAGTTCTCCATAAAATTTAAACTCTAGATGTGTGTTAAAAAAATAAAACTTATCATCAGATCAACTATAAATACTTATCTTTAAAGGGGTCAAATTATATATATACTAAGAAAAAAATTTTATACTAAAAAAATAAAAAATTTTATATAAAAATATGTTATTAAAAATTAGGGAGGGGGCCGCAACCCCCAGGTCTAATGTAAATCCGCTCCTGATCTTGTAGTTCAATCTGAATCAAAAGTAATGACTTCTCAAAGTTAATACTTATAGTTGTAGCAATATATTTCATAGCTGCTACAACATATTCTTGCTTTTCGAAAGACCAACAATAATGTGTTGTTGATCTTTTGAAGAATGGTAACACAATCTTCTTCTTCTCTTTTTCCTCATCCATCCAAAGATTTTACTAATGACTTCTTCTTCTTTTTCTACCTTCAAACTTTTTATCTCCTACTCCAGAGATACAACAACTTCTTTCTTGACTCCACAATCTCGTGGAACAAGTCATCTAATTCCCCAACAAGGCTCTCACTTCCACTCCTTAGCATCTTGAACCACCCCTTCAACTCCACCATCTCCTTCACTCCCCCATCGTCGCCGCTCACCTCTACGTCATACCTCCATGCCTCGGTGCTCTCCAACTCTTCCTTGAACTCCTCAGTCCTCCACCTCACTCGCTAGAATTCCTACATCTAGATCCTCAATGTAGCTCGTCCCTGCTTCTGCTACCATCCTTGCCGCAATCTCGCAATGCAGAGTGTCATTTCTGATGTGAAGAACTGAGGGTAGACCTCACCGACAGTAACGGCCACCAAATGGGGCCCGCGGTGCACTGAGCCCCACACAGGAACAGGAGGAGGGAGTCGACATTCCTCAACGCGCAAAGCATGCTTCTGAAGCCATTGAACGCATTGTATCTCGATTCGCCCATGAGACTTCTTTGAATTTTAATGATGATTTTCAAAAATCAACAACTCGGTGTTATTGGTTTCCAGAAATCAATAACACGGGGTTGATTTTCGAAAACAAACAACACAGGTGTTGTTGATTTTCAAAAATCAGCAACACTATGTTGCTACTAATTTTCAAAAATCAACAATGCAGTGTTGCTGATTTTCTATGTTGTTACTTTCAAAAATCAACAACACAAGTGTCATTACATTGAACTTGTATTTTTATAACCCTATTTATGTTTATTATTTTTCAATATGTTACATTGACATTGCATATAATATTTGAAGATAATTTAGTTTGTGATTTAACTTTTGAATCAATAATCTTCATCATTCTCTGTGAGCTCTTTAAGATAAACAAACAAACTACTCAAAAGATAGAACAATCAATCTTCTTTTTTAAAATTGATAAAAGGCACTGAGCATGCATTAGTGATTTCAAACACATACCAACATCAACGATAAGACCAAACAATATAAGGAAGATGACTATTGCACAAACATAAAACATAGTGACAAAGAAAATTAATTTTAAGGAGCAATTAGGGACTCAGAGCTCCTTGAAAAGGTAATTGCTTAGGTGTATGAATGAGCACTACAACTAATAAGAAAAATATCTCATGCCTTATCGAAGCCAACTCTCCTTGGACGAAGCCGTGAAACATCTCACTAAAGGGTTAGAACTGACCATGAGGTCAATCCACCACTAGGCAGTGTGATTTTAGAATCGAAAGGTACCTTACGACCGAGAAGGCTTCATTAAGACATACCGTTTGGGTCTTCAACTGAGACTGGAGTGACTAATGTGGAGAGAACAAGTATAAAAATAGTCCTTGACATTTTACCTAACATTTGTTTAACTATAATAGTAGCATAATAACAATGGAATAACTTTAAAGGAAAAAAGTGATAGATGATAAGTTACAAAACACATAACTTTAGAAGCACAAACCTAAGCTTCCACGAGATGGACTGATAGTTAGGACATGAGTATTGCCACCTTGAGGTCTGGGGTCAAAGCTTGGTAAAATCATTATATCCGTCTTCCCACGTGCTAGCCATCTTATCCGGACTAATAATTCGTGATTTATCTCCTCCGTATTAATCTTGAGATAGGTTAGCGGATATTGAAGATAAATGAATCACTTTTACCACCTTGCCACAAACGGAAGCTTCCACCAATCCATCACTTTCTTCTCTCGTCCTTTGACCAAATCATTCTACCAGCTAATGTCCTCAATCTCCGCTGTCTTCGCACCCTTCTTCCTCGGGCTTCTCAATTCCCATTTTCATGGTACCCACTACTCTTCACCCTCCTCATCTTCATGTATCTTCTCTACAATTTCTGACGCTTTAGCACCACCATGCCCGTCCTTTTGGCTACCAAGACTCGATCTTTTCTCCTCCTCCGGCTCATCGAACCCATAGCCATCTGAATCAGTACTTGACTCTGGAAATCCGACGTCCTTCCCCTTCGTGTCCGGGTCGACCCAACTAAGGTTTTTCGAATCATCCATCGTCGCCATATGAACCATCTCCTCATCTTGGCCATTTCCATGGAGTTCTTTATAGTGCTACTCGTGTGAATCTAATGTGAATTGTCGAAAATGATTAACGAGGTTTTTTCAACTCTCGGACGACCGATCCGATCTCACAGAAGTTTTTCACCGGTCACAAAGGTAAATCGGGAAGCGCTCGCGGTGGACGGTCTAGAAGTCCCAGCGTCCAGGTTCACGTCCATTTGGAGGAAAAATTTCTATAAATACGTCGTAGTTAGAAATGAATCACGAATATTTAAAATAGGGACTAATGTGAAGTTGTCGAGCACCATGGCTTCATCGTTGGAGTCATGCTCCTGTGAGGGTTTCCAATCGTCCTTATTGGCGCCGGGCCCATTAGGATCTCCCAGTTGCGGAACTCGAGTTGACCTTCCATGGCAAGCACACGCTCAAGGCAGAAAAACGAGGAGGCAAAGAGGGAGGAGATCGAGAGAGGAGAATGTGGTGGCAAAAGGCTAGAGGTCACGAGATTATTAGTTTGGATATTGACTTAGCGCTTGGGGAGAACAGTCATATTAGCTTTGTCAGATTTTGTTTTCAAATCTCAATATAATAATACCACACACATTAATTATTAGTCAATCTCATAAATGATTAACGAGGTTTTTCCAACCAGCCTCGAGCGACCGGCCGGCATACGAAGTTCTCACGGCCGCCAGGATAATCGGGAGCCTCCGTGGGCCGTCAGAAGCCACGTCCCAGGGCGGCCAGGAGGAAATCGCAATCGCCGTAACTGGGATCGAACCGTGATCCTATACGACTATCGCCTACCTCTCACATTTCTATAGTATATCACCGCTGAATATAGTCAATCCCATAAGAACATGGAGAGAAGAAAGAAAAAAAATTAATCAATGAGGTTTTTTCAAATTATTGTTAATATCAACCTAAATTTTAATTTAGTAGATGTTGAATTATATATATATTTATTTATTTATTTAATTGAGTATTTGAGTTGGATTTTGAATATCGATAATTCTTTTATATTTTTTTCTATTCGAATCAAATATCAAATTCTAAATCGAATTAAGGAGAAAATGTTACGCGAATTCTAAGTACTGAAATGGAAAAAAAAATGCAAAACCACCTAAACGTTTTGGTAAATTGCCGGAAAAAAAAACATATTAAAAAAAAAGAAATTTCTATGAAAATGCAGAAATACAGGCCGCATCAGCGTCTTACTTTATCCTTCCTTCTCTCCTCCCCCAGGAATCCATTGCATTTCACGGCTAACCCACCGCTGCCTCTTGGTGGTGCTCAAAGAAGAACCGGGGAGCGGAGAGAGACTCCGGCGAGATATCGACGCCGCAGATGCATCTCCGTCAGTTGCCACTCCACATCCCATCCACCTCCTCGTTACGCTGCCTTGCTCGCTTCCTCCACTCGGAGCCCCTCCCCTCCGATCCCCGCCTTGGTTTTGTCCGCCAAGAGTTGCAATCCATTGGTCACCGGTCTTCTCCACTGTCTAATGGATCGCAGGAGCATTCCGTACAACACCCGAGGAGCGACGCGATCAGAGAGGTGGAGGTATCTCACCCGTGGCCGGAATGGGTCCACTTCATGGGGTTCCTCTTCAGAAAGGGCTATTTGGACCGCTCTAACGTGCAGGTTCTTGATGGTTCTCCTTACTCTTTCAGCGCCCCTAAAGATTCTAATAGTATCAGGACTGCATGCCTCAATTTTGCAAGAGACCGGTTTGATATAGTCAGGCAAGTGTTGATGCATTCACCCGAATATATTGTTTAATATTGATAGTGTTTTCTGATGTATCTTGCGATAAGGAGCAATCTATTAGATCAACTTTATGTGCCGTGGCAAGCAAGCTACCTGTTAACCTTAAATATAAGAACCTGAAAGATTTGAGTTTGCTTTATCTCAGCATGTTTTGCTGCATAATCTGGGATTATTTGCTCAATGGACATCCTAGAGAGTTAATTATTGCCAGAATTCTTGCAGTGGGAATGAGACTTTCACTTGACTTTTATTCTTCAAAACAAAAGATCTTTTAAGCTAGGCAAAGTGTTTGAGATTATACAAGCCAACAAGAAAGATACTGGTGATTAAAAATGATAAGATTACTTTAAGAGTTTTGTCAACTGACAAAAGTAAATTAAGGTCAAACATGATGATGAATTTCACAATTCAAATAATAGGATAAAAATAAAGTTGTTAAATATGAGTATATGGACTAAATGGGTCAAGTGAAAGTTCACCCTAATAGATTAGGATAGGGATACATAAGTAGTTTCAACTAGAGACACTTCTAAAGTAGGCAGTAAATAAAGAAAAACAAACAGTTAAAAGCTTAGGATTAGGAACAAGACTACAAACAAACCTAATAAGTGATGTTATATACCAATGTATCCTGTTTGATCCTCTATCACAGCTGCTAAAAGTCTTTTCAGCAGCTTAAAGTAAATGCCACAACACTTCATTGAGACTTGAAAATCAAACTCTTCAAAGAAAAAATCCAAGCAAACAGCAATGTTTTGATATTGAACCATTGTGCTTAGAAGATTTTAGCATCCCATGCTCTCCAGATTCCCAGACCATCCCTGTACAAATCTGTTAAACTGCCATTTTGTAATTTGATGGCTCCTAGAAGCTTCTCGCACCATCTATCTTGTTTGCTGTTCTACAAGAATACAACTGTAGACAAGAACTGTAAAGACTTTCTTACGTATTGGAATGACAGTGAGTTGGGCACCTTCATTTTTTGGTAATGCCTGACCCTGTTCACTATCAAATATTAGCTAACTAAACCCATTTAATACTTTCTCTAAATGAGCAGTCTCCAGGTGGTGTGATGTTAGTGATATAATGCAGCTTGGATAAGGAAGAGATTGCAACAAGTTTTGAATAAGAAATGTCAATTTCATGCAAGTAGGTGAATGATCAGAACAACTGTTATACACCTCAGGAAAAGAATATTTAATCCTAAGCTCCTCAAACCATAAACAGCTTGGATAAGGAAGAAATTGCAACAAGTTTTGAATAAGAAATGCCAATTTCATGCCAGCAGGTGAATTGATCAGAACAACTGTTATACACCTCAGGAAAAGTATATTTAATCCTAAGCTCCTCAAACCATAAACCATGCCAAAAAGACATTTCAAGACCTATACATAACTTATGCCACAGTAATGCTACAAAAATTTCTTCTTAATAAATTGCTAAAGGAAAACCTCCATGTGATGTGCCAATGAACTAGAATGAAGTGGTCGGACAATAAGAGTGCTTAGGAGAAAACACTTACATGGTCAATGACACACAATAGAGTTTTTACTGAAATCATTATGCATTTATTTTACATGTGTTTAGTAGAAATGAGGCGAGAAGCTAAAGTAGTAACTCAGTGTATCTTTGTAGGTGTGTGTTCATACATATTCAACAGTAGGGTATTATTGTTCATGCTAAATTTGAATGAGATAGAGATAGGACAACTTCTGTTGAACTACTAGCATAATTTGTTGTTGTGGATTATCTAAATGAAAGTCATTGAACATTTCAACTTTGAAAATGCAATTCTCATATAGATGATAGAACATGGTAAAAGGATCAAAAACGAGGTCTCTCAGTAATTGATGCTAAGTTTGGAGGGCGGAAAAATGATGTTATGCTTGAAGTATAAGCAGTATTGAGGGAAGTACTTTAGTAGAAACAAAGTGAAAAAAATCCTAAAATATGTCTAAAGAACAAAAGGTGGAACCGCCACCTTAGCGGCCCCCTGGTCCCTGCCCCACAGGTGTCCAGAGGGAGGCAAGTCACTGTTTACTGGCCGGGTAAGGCGTCTGGGGCCGAGAGGATTTAAGCCAGCAGACCAGGTTTTTACCCCGTGTGCGACTGGCGACTCTCGAACCTAAGACCTCCGGAACAAGCGACCAGACGCCTTACCAACCGAGCCAGCCCGTGGGGGCTAAAATATGTCTAAAGAGCTTACATGGAAAGGGTATCATATTGGTGAAAACAATTAATGTCTTAGAAGTTTGAAAAGTTCAAAATGAGTTGTCTTTCTCATAGCTTTGCTGATAAGATAACAGAAAGTAGTCATATCTTTTATTTATTTATTTATTATTATTATTATTATTATTATTATTTGCATATGAGCTTGGATTCTACCTTATGCAGAATCTCCATGCTAATAGCTCATGGTAATCAGTTGATAATTTTGTTGTCTGAATTGGTTTCTCACATGTTAGAAGACTATGTAATTTCCTATGGCTTTTGGTGAATATTGAATCTTGAAATTTTACTTATATCAAGCAGGGAAAAAAAAAAGAGTAGCTATATTGCTATTTACTGGGACTTGGTTTTAATGCAGATATTTGTGTAGGAGAGACATTTATATAATTGGGCAATGTGGATGTCCCAACCTTGACAGAAAAGTAGTCAACTCAGGAAAGCGCATGAGGGCTCATGTGGGTATCCAGGAAGGAGATGTAAGTTCTGAAACATATATTAGAAAACTTGCTCAATTCATGGTATATGAATTTTAAGCAATACTGAATTTGTGCAATTACATGATATGTTTTATGAACAATAGGTTTGTAGCTCATGCAGTCTACGAGGAAATTGTGATAGGGCATATGTTAAGGCACGTGAAGAGGAAGTTGGGAGAACTGTTGATCTGATGCGCATACTTTTGACCTATGGACTGGATGTTATAACTGGATCAGTAGAGAATCCAGCATGCTTAAACAAAACTGTTCATGAATCTGTCAAGAAACTACTGAATGAGATGGTGGAATTTGGTTCGAAGGATGTTAACTCAAACAGACTTATGCCAACATCTAAGAGGCATTTAGCCAGGCAGGAAAAATCAAGCACTCCTCTACTTTTTAAAGGCCAACTTTCTGTCCCTATGAAGCAAGGAGATTGGATCTGTCCAATGTATCTTTTTTGACATAATTTAATTTATCGGAGATATGTCTAGTTGGTGCAAATTGTAGTAAATGGCCCTTTTTTTCTTATGGTAGGTGCAATTTTCTGAACTTTGCTAAGAACATGAAGTGCTTGCATTGCAATGGGGAGTCCCAAGAGAGATTTAAGAGGCTGCAAGAGGATGAAGATCATCTTCCTCTGAAGAAAGGTGATTGGATATGTGAAAAGTAGGTCTCCCATATCTTTCTTAATTCAATTTTTTCTGTCTGTTTTCTAATCTGGTTTGCAGGTGTAATTTCTTGAACTTTGCCAAGAATACAAAGTGTTTGCAATGCCATGAGAAACCATGCAATCGACATCTCAATCCTGGAGAATGGGAATGTGTCTCGTATGTTTTCCCCCCAAATTTTATAAACCTTGTTTCTGTTGTTCCCTTTTTTCATTAATAAGACTTCGAACCTTTCTTGTCTTTAGAATCAGATGATTGCTGCTTGCAACTTTTAACTGCCAATTTCCTTTTGAACCTCCTGAAATGATATTAATAGCAGTTCCAGTTATTGCAACCTATGTACTGGGTTTATGTTTGGTGTAATTCATTTTCATATTTTCTTGACAGGTGTAATTACATTAATTTCCGAAAGAATGCCTTTTGTTTAAAATGTCGCTGGAAGCGACCAAAAGCAATGAATGATTATGCTACATCCCAGCATGATGGTCAAACAGATGGGAAGAGTTGTGGTTTCACATTTGTTAGAGAGTGTGTCATCACTGGAAACAAGTCTGTGACACAAGATTCTGGGAAGAGTCGTGGTTTCACATTTGTTAGAGAGTGTGTCGTCACTGGAAACAAGTCTGTGACACAAGATTCTGGACTCCGTGTTCCAAGTTTTGTTGAGGCTGGAATTGATGATAGCAATGCCAGTAAGTTCGATTCATGGGAAAGTTTTGATAATTTTCCAATAGTTGGAGGTAGCAATGAAGTTTCAAGATATCCTACTGCGAGACAGAGGTGGAAGGAAAAAATGTTTAAAATAAGGCATGAAGAGCCCATTAGGGAACCTCTATATGAAACTGATGGTTTGGTAGCATCTGCAAGACATACCTTATGAGAATGACATGGCAGAGTGATTTGGCAGTCGGAAGCCTGCCTTCGGTTTCAGCAAGGTATCCTGATGATATTCAACAACATTGATGTCCATTTTTTTTTTTAACATACTGCTCTTTTTTACTCTAATTTGTTTCCATGTATCACCATATTGAAAGGTTACCAAAAGTTTCTCGTCCCACTTCAAGAAGATAAACGTCACCTGTTTTTGCGGTTTATTATCTTATTAAGAACGAAGTTCATTTTCATATTCAGAGAAATTATTTTGTTTCTTGTTTACAACAGGCAAATTGGTGAGGAAAAAAAGGCCCATTCTCTCAGATGGCCTTAGGAGTTTAGAGAATCATGCCAAAGAGACTGGGATATTCAACTATCATTCTTCCATTGGTATGCTAGTTTTCTAGCACAAGTCATAAAATTAGAATTTTTGAAGAGATACACATCTGTCAAGGAATTGGTGCTTCCACAAGAAACTTGTATGAAAGAAGCGACTCGTCATTTCTTATTGCAGTTATAATTATTTAGTTGAACCTAACTAGTTGTGATCTATTTGCTTGTGCTCAGCACTATCTATACAGTCCTTTGAGTTGAGTTTGCTCATTTGCAGCATCTTAGGAAAATCAATTCAATACTTATGCGGCTCATTTGCCTCACGTTCTCCTTATGCGACGACAACCAATACTTATGAATGCCTTTTGAAGGATCAAAGCTTGTCGCCTTTGTGAAAGGGGCTGAACTACTTTGCCTCACATACGGTGCGACAAATGAACATCGTTCACTCGGGGCCATCTAGACACGGGAGGTATCTTCTTCTATTTGTAGTGGTGCCTTGGACAAACTACTTGGTGATTCACACAGGTGCATAGTGCCCTCTCGGAGGGTGAATGAGGGCACCCACCCACTCTTGTGATTCAAGTCACATAAGGAGCACACAATGACGAAGAAGTGTTCTTGACATTGCAGTTTCAAATGAACCATTAAATGGATATGTGAACGAGGAGACAACAGAGGTTGTCCTGGTGAAATTGACGCTGTTTGAATTGTTCGAGTAGCTACTACTGGCTTATCTTTGGAATGGTAAGCCAAAGTCTGTATTTTCTTTCTTCGAACTTGGAATTACTATTCATGTGGTCAATGGTTCCTCTTTCAGTTTGTGGCACTCACATGACCCTAAGACGACTTCCAGGGACAGATTACCAAATTGGTTTCATTGTATTGAATAAACTGATAGTAATTTGAAGGATTCTTAGGCGTTTTTTAGTCAGCTCAGAATGTAGATTGTAGTCTAAAGTTGGACGTTTAAACCTACATGTGCCTCCTTTATGAAGTGCCAACAATATTCTTGCTTCAGTTCTGTTCGGTTTAGATTTCAGCATGAAGAAGGCAACTGCTAAGTTGCAATTAATCAGAGGCACTACTGGCACCAAACGGGATTGCTTGTGATGTTATTACTACAAATTTGATACGGATTCTCACGCACACTCACTTCTCCATCAACCACTTCAAGTCGCAAATTTTGAACGATCGTCCTGAACCATCACTTGTATTCAAAAAGGAGGAAACTAATTGACCATAAAATTTATGTGGAGAAGAAACCTGCATCCATCTATCGCAAAGAAGAAGAAGAAGAGGAGGAAGACGAAGAAGAAGAAAGAAATCGATGATGGACGAAACACGAAGTACACGCGGACGATAAGATGCAGAAAGTGAGTAAAAGCAGAAAATGCCAATCTGTATGTGAAAGAGAGCTAGCGAGCATGTACCACACAAAATCCACCATCCAAATCCCCAGACCAACCTGCACCTCACAACTGCTATCCTACCGGCGTCCTCGCCACCTTTAACTCAAACTACGCAGCCAGAGCTAAGCCCAAGGAGAGCGCAGACGTTTGAGCCAGGACTAGCGGCGATGGCCTCGGCTACTCTTCTCAAGTCTTCTTTCCTCCCCAAGACTTCTGAATGGCTCACTGCTCGGAAATCCTCAACCCTGCAGCAGCCGCCCCCCACCGTCTGCCTCGCCGTTCGTGCCAGTGCCTACTCCGACGAGCTCGTCAAGACTGCAGTATGCATAGTTAATTATATATGAGCTTTAACTGATTTGAGTTTTAACGTCGAGGTTTACGATTAGAAAACCATCGCCTCGCCGGGAAGAGGGATATTAGCCATGGACGAGTCCAACGCCACCTGCGGAAAGAGACTCGCATCCATTGGGCTGGAGAACACGGAGGCGAACCGTCAAGCTTACAGAACCCTTCTTGTGTCGGCTCCTGGTTTGGGCCAGTACATCTCCGGCGCTATCCTGTTCGAGGAAACCCTTTACCAGTCCACCGTAGACGGCAAGAAGATAGTCGACGTCCTCGTTGGACAAAAGATAGTGCCCGGTATCAAGGTCGACAAGGTAATCATTAATAATCGAGCCATAAATTGTTCTCGCTCTCCTTCTTCTTCGATCATGTTTCACTTCATCTAACTGTTTGATCAGGGTCTTGTTCCACTGGTCGGTTCGAACGATGAGTCATGGTGCCAAGGATTGGACGGCCTTGCATCTCGATCTGCTTCGTACTATCAACAAGGCGCACGGTTTGCCAAATGGTAGAAGATTTTCGAGACGATTAATACTTTAAAGCCATTGCTTATGTTCACGAGAGTTGGTCACGTTTATGGATATTGCTTCATGTTTCCAGGCGCACAGTGGTTAGCATTCCGAATGGCCCGTCTGCTCTTGCAGTGAAGGAAGCCGCATGGGGCTTGGCTCGATATGCTGCCATTTCTCAAGTATAATAACTAACTAACTAAAATAGCTGCTACTATGATGATCACGTAGGAGCTCATTAGTTAAAGTTGATTGCAGGACAATGGGTTGGTCCCGATTGTCGAGCCAGAGATACTGCTTGATGGAGAACATGGCATTGACAGAACCTTCGAAGTGGCACAAAAGGTGTGGGCCGAGGTGTTCTTCTACCTAGCCGAGAACAACGTGTTGTTCGAAGGTATCCTACTCAAGCCGAGCATGGTTACTCCTGGCGCCGAGTGCAAAGACAAAGCCACACCGCAACAGGTTGCTGAATACACCCTGAGTCTTCTGCACAGGAGAATCCCCCCTGCTGTCCCCGGCATCATGGTGACTATCTAAAACTCACTCTTCCATGTATATTTTAACCGAGGGATCGAGTTAACTGACATGTGAGGTGATCTTGGGGGTTGCAGTTCCTCTCGGGTGGGCAGTCTGAAGTCGAGGCAACCTTGAACTTGAATGCCATGAACCAAGGGCCCAACCCCTGGCACGTCTCGTTCTCTTATGCCAGGGCACTGCAGAACACTTGCCTCAAGACATGGGGAGGAAGGGCAGAGAATGTGAAGGCAGCTCAGGAGGTACTTCTGATCAGGGCCAAGGCCAATTCCTTGGCGCAGCTCGGCAAGTACACAGGAGAAGGTGAGTCTGCAGAGGCCAAAGAGGGCATGTATGTCAAGGACTACCGCTACTAGTTTGTGTTGCTAGCTGATCCTTCTCTATTAGCTGAATGTACTTGATCATGATACTAGCAGGTGAAAATGGAAGCCATGTTTTGAATTGAAAAAGTTTGCCATTGAACTGAGGGCACTTAATAATGTTGATTAAATATATAATTGGAACTAATTGTGTTGCTTGATTATCATGTTCCAGTCCTTTGCACAGAACTTCAGCTCTAGATATCTCATTACTTTTAAAATGTAAAATGTGTTTGGTTATAATGGAGTAAATTAGATGTGTAAAACGATATCTATTCCTATGACCAAAATACACAAAGCAGTGACAAAGAATAAATATTCATTAGAATAAACATTCTTTGATTTGGTGGGTGGACATGAAAGAATGAATACCCAAAGGATAAACTTATGGGAAGACAATCCCTAGATATATATTTTGTTTGAATTTTCTTGCTTGCATATCTATCTTATATATAGATTATTGTGGCCCGATTATACTACCTCGATTGCCCCAATACCTTCTTAGTTAGTTCGTTGAGTGCAGCTAGCCTAACCATCCCAAATAGCTTAACTAGCTTGTGCGGTCCAACTTGCAAAATCAACCCATTGAATTTCACTAGTTGACTCGAATTATGATTCGGGATGAACCACGGGATAATCTACTAGTTAAATAGAAACTCGTTCTAGCGCTGAACATTTCTATCTTTTTTTTGTTATTATATTTATTATTTTTCGGGACTAGGGTTTAGGGGTATTTTCATATTTCGCACATTTCTATCCTTTTTTGTTATTATATTTATTATTTTTCGGGACTAGGGTTTAGGGGTATTTTCATATTTTGCAGAGTTAGGTTTTGAATCAATAATATTTTTGGTCGCCATTCGGACTATTTTTCCCCTAAAGTTTCGAGTTTTGGATATTTATTTCATGGTATTCTTCTGTTGAATAAATAAGTTTTAGAAGATTGCTTTCGGTATTCATGCGTGATCAACGAAATCGATAGCTTTCGCTACATCAGTTGGTATCAGGGGAAGTTAATCTTATCGAATCATGTCACCAAGAAGACACCAATATGTCAACAACGCTTTTGATCGTGATATAGAGCAACGATTTCAAGAGATGGTTGACAGACAATTTGACTGCTTGTGGAGAGGATGGCGGCAATGTTGGGAGCGTTGAATAGAGTGTTGGGACCGGGTGCATGTTGACATGGATGCGTGTTCATAATTTTAAAATTAATTACGTGCAGCGGAAGGTTTAGCATAAATAATTTCTCAAATTATTTAACCACACATCTAAGCATGCAACCTTATCTTGTGTAGACATGATCATATATTTAAAATTTTGCCGAAACGTAAACTAATTTACTTGTTACCTTGCGTAACTCGAAGGAAGGGATGAGATCCAACTGTAAGCGTCCCTTGGAAGCTCCGCCTCTATTCGCGTCCACGCCGAGTATCTTCGGGATGACTTCGCAAAGCCACGAGTTTCGTGTTCTCGAGAACTACTAGATTCTCCGAGAACGCGACAAGAAAATCCAAGAGAGAAGTAATCACATCGGAAAAACTCACCACCAAGTTTGGCCGGAATCACAATTCCGGCGAGAAGGAGGAAGATGACTTGCGCCCAATCCCAAGGTGATGATGGCCGGAGAGGAAGATCGTCCCAACGAAAGAACTTCGTCACCTCGGTGCTTCTCCTTGTGCTCACGGCAAGAAGAAGGGAGGAGAGGTTTGTGGCCGGCCAAGAGGAAGAAGGGAGGAGAGGGAGAGAGCCCAAGCAAGAATACTTGGATTATTTTCCAAGTCTTGCCTTGGGTCCTTTATATAATGGCCTCTCAACCGCCAAGTCTCCTTTTTCTTATGGAATAAATTTTCATAAGAAATTTATCATATAAATTTTCTATGACTTATTCCATCATGCCAAGCTTTATCATATTTTAATTTATGATAAAAATCAACCAAGTATCCTTTTTCTTATGGAAAGAAATTTCTTATCATGGTAAATCAATCCATTTTTGATTTTATAAAATAAAATAAACCAATCCATGATTCATTTTAATTTTCATGAAAAATAAATTTCTTTATATAAATTTCTTTATCATGGTAAATCAATCCATGATTGATTTTATAAAATAAAATAAATCAATCCATGGTTCATTTTAATTTCCATGAAAAATAAACCAAACCTTGGTTTATTATATAAAAATTTATATCATCCATAATTTTATAAAACAAACCACACTTGGTTTATTTTATAAATTGAACCGAAACTTGGTTCTCTCCCTTTGTTGTGGCCGGCCAAGCAAAGAGGGTGGGGACCCTCTTTGACCGGCCTATCCAAGCCACGCCCCAATGAATTAAACTCATTTAATTCATCTATTAAGTCTTCAAAAGACTTAGCCATTTTACGCTTCCGATGCGTCTCTGAAAAATTCAGATTCGACTTATCGTTTGGCTCAACCAAACCTGATCTCTCTTGATTGGAAAATCTAATTTTCAACTCGTTTTAAATCCCTCGGATTACTCGTAGTGCGTGTGACTAAATAGGCTTTCAATTTATGTTGGCCGTCTATAATTAACCAATTATAGAACGATCATGAGTGACACCTAGTAGTACATCATGATCCCCAATTAATCGAAAGATCAACGGTTGACCTCAGAAACAATTCTGAAACCCTTCAGCAGCTATAATGAATCGTGCCCCATTCCCTTCACCATTTTATACCCACTTGGTTCAGGACATGGTCTATGTGTGTCAGTCCCCACTAGGCTGACTACGTCACACCTAGCCCAAGTAACGTTTTCTCGTCCTACGGATTCTAATTACTCTCATGTATCTAAGAGATTCATACTCTGAACATGTCATGCTCTGGCCAGAGGCTTCGAGTAACAATCCGACGATAGGCCTTGGGTATACATCTCCTCGCAAGGAGTGGTGAATCCTTTGTAGGCTGTTCAAACATCTTCGGGCACTTCGGCTTATACCCAATCATCCTGGGTCCACATCTCCTTGGAGATGCTTGCTTAAGATATCAAAGTATAAGTCTCCATGACCAAGATGACTTGAACACCGCAAGTCAAAGGAACATCGCATTTAAGCTGCAGTAAGAACTTCACTGACATATCTATATAGATAACCATATGAAGTCTTACAGCTAGTCACTCCAATGAACTAGTTCCCTTAACTAGCATCCATGTTTACCTCCGGACATCCCAATGTCACTAGCCAGTAAGAATCAGCTGATTAGAGAATAACCCATGCTAGTCTCAACAGAATTGATAGTGTCCGTATTTATCAATTCATCGACTAGGGACAATTTCAATACTTCACAATTGCACATGTAGAGATAATCACTAATTGTGAATTCATCACAAATTCTCTCATGCTGTGAATTGTATTACGGGCATTCAGTAAATGAGTTTAAGATCTCAATCAAATACATAAACATGTATACTCAAATAGTAAATATTCATTTATTAAAATAAATGATTACAATCATAAGACGATTGCCTTAGAACACTTTTCTCATATCACTAACAAACTCCCACTTGGTCTAATGTCAATCGCTACGGTATCCAATACCACAAGCTCTAACATGACCCTCAAACTTGCTTTGAGGCAAGGCCTTAGTTAAAGGATCCGTTAAATTCTTTTCAGTGGGAATTTTCTCAATTTGTATATCATTCCTACTTATAATCTCTCTGATCAGATGATAGCGGCGAAGCACATGTTTGGATTGTTGATGAGACCTTGGTTCCATCGCTTGTGCAATAGCTCCATTGTTGTCGCAATAAACCGGTATTGCTTCATCAATGGTTGGAACCACACCAAGTTCTGAGACAAACTTCTTGATCTAGACTGCTTCCTTTGCTGCTTCCGAAGCTGCAATATATCACTACAACAAATTTGACTTTTCGCAGCACACATTTATGCTATCCGCAGCGCGCATTGTATGCTGCAAAGTTCAAAGCTGTTGAAAGTCATAAGTTATCCGCAACGCACATCCGCGCGTTGCGAAAGGCCTTTTCCACAGCGCGCGGATGTGCGTTGCGGAAGGCCTTTTCCGCAGCGCACGAATGCGCGCTACGGAAGAGGTTTTCTGTAGCGCGCGGATGCGCGCTGCAGATAGTTACCATAGAAAATAAAAAAAATCACATGCTCAGTTATATCAAACATATTGTATAATAAAGCAAAGAAAGACAATTCCTAATGTTTAATTTGCATACACAAATTCTCACATGTACAGAGCAAGTTTTGATACATCATGTAGCACATGCTCAGTTAGTATCGAATTCTGTTTTACAATGATAATCAGATTTTTCTCGGTTTGGTGATAACTTAATTAAACATAATACCCTATAAAATCGAAAGCTTAATTAAACCTCTGAAGCTGCAATATAGCCTCCGTAGGACCCAAATGACTTGGTAAAAGTTCCCATCATGATATCAATATCAGCTGGATCTACCCCTAGCAGCTCACATACACCTCTGCCAGATTTTCCAACAGCGCCTATGTTGTGTGCCTCGTCCAAATATATGTATGTCTGACCCAGACAGACAATAGCTGTTACTGCACGAAGAGAAACTCCATACATGTAGGAAAAGCATCAAATTTATTTGCTAAATAAATGTGGTTAAGGGGATAGAAAATGGTGAATATGTACTAGAGTAGAATCTCAAATCCCACAGATAGATCAGGAAAGAACTGTTTGCAAACCTGAAATGATAGAAGACATTAATCAAGAAATAGAATAAAGCCATGTCATTCCAGCATAGTATAATCTACATACATCTATCACCAACTTGTCAATCTCACATATATCATAGAAGTATCAACTGACCTCCTTTGGGTCAACAAGCATCCCAACTATAGCAGTGTCTATAGCATCTTGATTTTTCGTTCTTGAGGCTCTAGCAGCCATTAAAATCACAGTGTCCTGGTTTACGTCTCTTGAGAAAACCTAAACAAACAGTTGATGTTGCATAAATGTCAATTTGAGAAGTGGTATCGACAAACACGTTCCTATCTCTAACCTCAATAAGGTTCTTGTCAACTGTCAGCTTGTTTAGTGTCAGAGTCCCAGTCTTGTCGCTACAAAGCACATCCATACCTGCCATTTCTTCGATAGCAGTCATTCTCTTTGTAATAGCCCCCTGCAAAAAGTTCAACAATATGTGGCAATCAATAAATATTAGAACAACCAAATAAGATTCATCTTGTATAGAATTCGACTGTACATTCTATATGAGCAGTTTAATGAAGTTATTCTGTCATTTTTATCAAATGTTCTTGTACAGATTTCTTTCAAGAAATATTCATAGATACAATTGTTGTTCCAACTTCCAAGTATAATGGATAAAATACATTAAAAAAAGTTTTGACCCTCCCATACAGGCCCAAAGGGCATGTTGGATAGGAGAGGAATGCCATCGGTCGATGGAAAACCAGTAGAACGATGATCTGGTGCAGTATTGGTCTTAAAAGAAAGAAAGTAAATGCAATAATAATAAAGGTGTTGTCCATGCCTGTGAAAGTTCAAGTGTGCGCACTTGGCTATTAAAAAAAATGTACTGAATCAAATTTTATTTGAACTCTTGATCTAAATTATCTCACCTGCTGAGATAACCGGTGAGAGCCAATTGCCATTGTGACTGAAAGAACAGTAGGCATGGCTATGGGAATCCCTCCAATGAGAAGAACCAGAAGATTGTCAATTCCAGGCCGATAAGCACGGTGCTGGATCGGATACATAACAATGATCTCGATACACATTCCCACCGCAATTGAACAAATACAGAAGTTCCCAATTGCAGTTAAAACCTGGTTGACACACAGGTAGATGATCATTTCAGTCCTAACTTTATTATATGGTAAAGTGAATTAAACAAATTCAATAGACAAGGAACCAAGAGTCTTACCTTTTGGAAGTGACTAACTTGATTTGTTGAATCTACAAGGTGGGCAGCCTTTCCAAAGAATGTATGCACACCAGTGGCAATAACAACAGCCTCAATCTCACCCTGCTTGCAAGTAGATCCAGAATAAACTCCATCACCAGGGCCTTTCGTTACTGGCAATGATTCTCCAGTCAAGGCACTCTGCCAAATTGAGTTCAAAGAGAAGAATTAATATAAGATCATGTAATTTCTTTTATTACAGATAGTGGAGTGGCCAAGACCTGATCAATTTTCAAAGGGTCCCCTTCAAGGAGATGGGCATCAGCAGGAACAATATCCCCAAGCTTAATGCTTATGATGTCTCCTGGGACAAGGACTGCCGCATCTTCCTTGTTCCATTTGCCATCCCTCAACACCTATAGTATCAGCCATCAACAGTAAGAATATCAGTTGCTTAAACAAGAAATAATCTCTTTTTTTCCTTTTCCAATTAGCCTTCAGTTTAAGAAACGAGATATAACAGAGGAAATCAAGTGAAAAGGGGGAAAAATTGAGACCTTGGCCTTGGGAGCAAGGCGAGTGATAAGTACCATTTTTGTTGATTATTTTAGATGTTAAAATCCATGTTTGACCCATGTTTTATTTGCTTAACTATGATTTTACCCTAGGTTTTAGGATTTCCTATTATTTTGTACTTAATTGCAAATTTGTATATTTTTCGATTAATTGGCCACTAATTTTCTGATATACTTGTAGGCATTAAAGGATCCTGGACCTAGGGCATATTGGGTCAAACTTGAGTCGGAAGTGAACCGGATCGAATTATCAAGCCTACGATTAATCCGGACCGTCCGATTCAAGAGCGGCTAGATCTGAGCCATCCGGGACGATCTGAAGCAATCTGAGCTAGGGTTAGGGTTGATCAAGCTCACTAATCAAGATCTGAAGGTTTTATCCCAATCAGAGCTCAATCAACCGTTGGATCAAGCTTGGAGGGCTCTAGAGCGTCCATTCAAAGATTAGGGTGATCTGGACCATCCGTTGCACATCTGGAGGATCCGAGCTACCACAAGGCAGATCCTGACCCCAGATCATCATCATAAAAGTTTGGCTCCAATCAGAGCAAGATCAGCCGTTGGATCTCCTCCGATCAATCTGAGCCGTCCAATTCTAATTACTTAAGGAAATTTTTGCCGCAGCCAAGCCTTGTCGCGTCTACGCCGTCTTCTCCAGTTCTTCATGTTCGTCCAAGTTTCTTCAAGTTTTCTTCAATCTAAGGCGCGACCACCTCATCTTCCATTCCAGATCGAGAATCAAGTTATTGGTGATCTTTGTTTGAAGAATTCTGCTCATTTGCGCTGGAACAGAGGATTTCATGAGGTTTCGGGAGTCCTCAGTCCGACCACCTTCTTCTCTTCCACAGCCATTTCAAAGCTTCCGAATCATTTGTAGGGGTTCTCAAGTGATCTCAGAAGCTTCCCAAATCGTCATCGCAGCTCCACCAATTGAGATGGAGTGAATCAGATTGAAAATTCCAGCAAGCGCAGATTCGATCCAGAATCAACTTCAGAATTGATTGTCCACTGATTTGCTGAGCCTAGGGGTTCGAAGCCAGTTCTTGATTGACAACCAAGAATTTCTTGAGCTCGGAAAGGGTTGAGGAGTAGCTTAGATAGTTAAATTTCAGTGTTTGTAGCTTAAATTCCATTTCTGCACTTGTCCTGTTTTGCAGTTTCGTATCAGCAACATAGTTTCATTTTCTGCATTGTTTATGCTTAATTAGTTTTCAATTATTAGATGCTAAGTAGTTTAAGAGCTTGTTTAAGTGACAATTAGATCCAATTTCAAGTAGTTTGCAATCCGTTTCTTGCATGCCGATTGGAATTGCTGCGTGCCAAGTTTAGTGGTTTATCAGAATTTTCATTTTCATTTCACTGGATTTTGTTAAGTAATGGCTAGTTGAGTTTCTTTGTGCCTAAAATAGTTACTTGAAATCAGTTTTCATTAGCTAGTTTAGCCCTTAATCTCTTGCTAGAACAAATCCGTAGCTAATCCTTAAATTTCTGAACATCAAGTTAATTTCTGCATAACATCATTTCTGAATTTGTGCTTTTCTTTTCAAGTTCTGATTTAAATCTCAATGCCTTACCTTAGTTTCGCATAGTTGCTTCTTCATACCAATGTTTTCCAAGTGAATCACTCAGCTGGAACAGTTGAGCTAAAAGTTTACTCATTTCACAAAGTTGTTATTAGTTTTTGGCACAAGGAATTTCTCCTTGCGTGCCAACTGAATTGCAATTTTTTTTGAAATCTAAATTTAACTGCGTTTTATGGCATAAGTTGTGTTTGAATTCAATAAACTTGCACTCACTCATATCCGAATCTTGTAGGCAGTGGTTGGGTTCCAAAACACTTTAGCTAGTTGACTTGCAATTGCTTGGGTGAGTCCTAATCTCGCATGCTATTAATTGAGCTCAGCCTATTGATTTTCGAAAACTCCCATCCTTGCTTTTATTTCATTGCATAGCATTCCATTTTGTGCTTGAAATCAGAAAACAGTTATCAAAAACTTTGTAAGTGTTTTGATTTGGTTTTCCCTTAGTTGAGTTTTTTTAGTTCCAATTTTCTTGTTTAGTTTGTTAAATCAAGGTTTCTATTTTTCCATTGCAATTTCATTTTCAATTACAAACCAAAATCCATTTATTTGTTTGAAACCCAAAAACGACACATAACTACAAGTTTGAATCAAGCACGACAACTAGCCCCGAGAAAAATACGACCTGTAGCCCCTATATTACATTTTCATACTTTTGATTGTAAAAGGGTTTCCAGTATCATTTATAAATTCTAAATTTGAGGCCCACATTCGTGACACTTAGTTTGGGCCTATCAAATTTTTTGACGCCGTTGCCGGGGAACTATTAATTGACTTGTTTGATTTTTTGCTTGTGCACTTATTTCATATCATTCTTGACTTACTTTTGTGCTTATTGCTATATCTTTGGATTTGATTTTATCTGTTTATCTGTTTATCTACTTTTACTGCGATTTGTTTTGTTTTTATGACCAGGTCTTTAGGTGCTGAATTAGAAGATTTCGATCCTGAGATTGAGAGGACTTTCAAAGTCAGGAGGAGCCAGGCCACTTTTTCTGAGACTACAGATATCCCTCAGGCTATTCAGACTATCTGCACTCACTCAGGCATTGACATGGCAGACCACCAGAGAACCATGAAGGAGCTTGCAGCACCTGACGCTGCATTTCAGTACTCCAGCATAGCTTATCCAGAGCTGGGGGAAAGTTTTGAGTTAAGATCGGGACTTATCAATTTGTTGCCAAAGTTTCAGGGTTTATCTGGGGAGGATCCAAACAGACACTTGCACGAATTCCATGTGGTGTGCTCTACTATGAAGCCTCAGGGCATTTCTGAAGAAGACATCAAGCTGAGAGCTTTCCCCTTCACATTGACAGGAGCAGCCAAAGATTGGTTCTATTATCTGCCTACAGGACACGTGTCTAGTTGGATCGCTATGAAGAAGACATTTTTGGAGAAGTATTTCCCAGCTTCCCGCACAGCTATAATCAGAAAAAGTATCTGTGGGATTCAGCAAGTGGTGGGCGAAACACTATATGATTACTGGGAAAGATTTAACAAGTTGTGTTCAAGTTGCCCCCAACATCAAATCAGTGAGCAATTATTGATTCAATATTTTTATGAGGGACTGCTTCAGATGGATATAGTCCTGACAGATGCTGCAGCTGGAGGGGCCCTAGTGAACAAGTCACCAATGCAAGCTAGGGAGTTAATTTCTAATATGGCTGAGAATTCCCAACAATTTGGAGGCAGAGCCTTGACCACCAGAGGAGTGGGTGAAGTTCAGGTAGTTCCTACTGATCAAAACGTTTAGAATGCATTGCTGGAGCTCACCTCGGCTGTTAAGAAAATAGATTTGAAAGTGGAAAGACTAAGTTCAACTCCTTCAGCACCTCCACCCTCTAGTCAAGTGATAAGTGTGTGTGACATTTGTTCTAGTTTAGAGCACACTTTAGATTCATGCCCCACCCTCCAACAGGATGAAACAGTAGCTGCATTAGTGAGAGGATAATTTCCAGCAAGAAACAATCCCTATTCCTCTACCTATAACCCCGGTTGGAGGAATCATCCTAACTTGAGGTATGGGAATACTTTCTGCCAATAAGAGCCTCAAAGTCAGTCCTCACAGCAGCCTCAACCGAATTTCCAGCAGCCCCAACACACTCAAAACAATCAGCAAACTTTTCAGCCATCAAACCCAAGTTTTCAGCCTCCGTTTCAGCCTAATTCTCAACATTTTCAGCAACCATTTCAGCATTTCGAACCTCAATTCCAGCAACCTTATCAAGGGCAGCAAGGATTTCAATCATTCCCAGCTTTTCAAGCTCAAAACCAACAAAATTTTCAGCCCACACAGCCCTTGAATCAAAATTTCCAGCCCTATGATCAAGGGTTTCAAAGTCAGAATTTTCAGCCCTCGCCACCTAATTTTCCACCTCAAAATCAGAACTTTCAGCCCTACAATTCCCAGCAAGGTTTCCAAGCAACTCAGCCCTCTAATCAGCCTCAACAGCCATGTTTTCAAGGTCAATCAAGAAGCTATTCTAACCAAGGAGGCTATGGAAGCTCGAGTGGAGGAAATATGCCCCAACAGAGGGTTGACGATATGTTTCAATAGATGATGCAGCAACAACAAGCTTGGCAACAACAAACACAACAGCAACAACAAGCTTGGCAACAACAAACGCAACAACAACAACAAGCTTGGCAACAACAACAACAACAACTCAATCACAACATTGAGAGGCAATTGGGGCAATTGGCTAGTGGGATCAATCAGAATCGAGCTCAAGGATCAAGTCAATTACCTTCCCAAACTGTTCCTAATCCTAGAGGAAATGTGAGTGCTATTTATTTGAGAAGTGGGAAGGTCACTTCATCTCCAAAGAATCCAAGAGCAGATTTTTCAGAAAACCGGACAGCAACTGCGATTCCAGCTCAGAAAATACATGAAATGACTTCAAATTCAGCTAATTCCAACCCTAGCCCGTTCCCAACCCATTCCTCGAGCAACCCTCCAAATTTGGTGGCAAACGGAGAAGAAAACAGTGCCGAGGCCGATTTTACAGCCACTACTACGCATGGGACAGCAGGGCAGAATTCAGCAGCACCATCTCCGGCCAAAATTGATGATTTTAGGGTTCCTTTGCCTTTTCCACAAGGGAGAACTCCAACCAAAAGACATGTGGAGGAGGAGAAAGCAAAAGAGTATAATGAGTTGGTGAAACTTTTTAGTAAAGTTGAAATTAATGTACCCTTGCTGACGATGATTAAACAGGTTCCTAAGTACGCAAAATTTTTGAAAGATCTTTGTATTCATAAGAAGAAGCTTAAGGAAAATGAGTTAGTCAGCATGGGGAAGAATGTTTCATCACTTATCCATACCATCCCTCAGAAATGTGAAGACCCTGGCATGTTCACTGTATCTTGTGAGATAGGAAGCACCACGCTACATGATGCTATGCTTGATTTAGGAGCTTCTATTAATGTCATGCCCAGGACAGTCTTCCAGATGCTTGGCATTGGTCCTCTACAGCCCACGGGAGTTGTGATTCAGCTTGCAGACAGAAGCCAGACCCGCCCAGCAGGGGTTATTGAAGATGGTCCGGTGTGACCATGGGTTTTGATGTTTGTGCAAAGGGTTTAAGTTAGGCTTACCCTTGTATTTGATATGCGTATATGGAGTGTGCAGGTTGTACAGGTACGCATATGGACCTGACTGAACGGCCTCAGTACGGTGAAGGATGGCATGGAGACAAGCTGGAGGTTTGTGTGCGCATCTGAGGGACCTTGGAATGCAGAGACGATGAGCTGATGGGCGCGGACTTCGAGGCGTACGTGAAGGGTGGCATGGATGCAAGCTGGAGGCTTGCGTGCGCATCCGAGGGACGAGGGCCGAAGATGAAGAGGGCGCGAAGGCAACAGTCGAGGCTGCGGAGGAGGAGTCAGTCGAGTCGTGAGGGTGCGAGTGCTGTGTGAATGTACTCGGGAAGTCCTAAAGGTCGAGTGCTGAGTGAAATGTACTCAGGGAGGCAAAACCCTAGGCTGGTGAGCAGGGCAGTCGACTGCCAGGTTGGCAGTCGACTGGAGGAACTCACAGAAAAACGGGTCGACCCAAGGAGGGTCGACCAGTTGACTGCCAGTCGACTGGAAATGGTTCCAGTCGACTGGTCAGTCGACTGCCCTAGGGGCAGTCGACTGGTGAAGTCTGAAAATAGCTAAGAATTCGAACGTTGGAGTGTAACGGTTGGATTTTAGTGGTACCAGTCGACTGGCCCTGGAGCAGTCGACTGGTGGCGTGGTTTTCAGCCCGAGTCCTATTTAAAGGGACTCGTTTTGGGGCTAGGGTTCTGGACGAAACTTGCTTGGATAGGGCAAGTTAGTAGTCTTGTGTGCTCAGGTTGTGTCCAGAGATTGTGGAGAGGTTTCTCCACCCACAAGGAGCGACACGTGATAGCCGGAGGGAATTCGGGGAGCGATCCGCCGAAGGATCAAGGGATCGTCCACCTCACGGACTGTCGTGGAGTAGGAGCTTCATCTCCGAACCACGTAAATCTGGTTTGTTAGTATTGTGTAGTTGTTAGTTTAGTTTTTATTTGTATTTCCGCTGTGCAACTAACAACGTAGGTGAAAGAAAACGCCAAATTGCTATTCACCCCCGCTCTAGCTAGGGCAAAGATCCCAACACTCTACAGCCCACGGGAGTTGTGATTCAGCTTGCAGACAGAAGCCAGACCCGCCCAGCAGGGGTTATTGAAGATGTATTGGTTAAAGTGAAAGAGCTGATTTTTCCTGCGGACTTCTACATTCTAGACATAGAGGGAGAGTATCTTGCACGTAGATCTCCACTTATCCTTGGGAGACCTTTTCTGAAGACTGCCAAAACGAAGATTGATGTTTATGCTGGCACACTCTCGATGGAGGTGGGAGACACATTAGTCCAGTTTAGCCTTTTCGATGCTATGAAGCATCCGAGGGAGGATCACTCCATCAAGAGCGTGAATATTCTTGATGAGCTGGAGCAGACAGAGTTAGAGGCTGAGGGATTTTTACCCGATTTTTCTGGAGGAGCTATGTATTCAGAGGAGGCTGAGAGGTTATTTACTGCTGAGACTGAGGATTTTTTAGAAGATATTTCAGACATACTTCTAACAGGAGAGGCTTTTCTAGGTGTAGGGGATTGCACAGAGCCCCAGGGACCATCACCATTTCCGCAAAGTGTAGGGGATTGCACAGAGCCCCAAGGATCACTTATTCCAGTTGAGTGCTTACTAGAACTTGAACCTGATATGGACCCTATACTTAACCAGGAGGGAGCTATGGACACATCTATCATTGTGGAACCTCCAGGTATTTTTCAGCGCGATCAGGTAAGTATTTCTTTTATTTTTTTGGAAACATCAAGAGAGGTACCACAAATTGATTTTATTGGCTGCGATAGAATTCTTGATATATCATGTGTGGAAAATAATTGTGAAAATTTCATTGAAACATCCAAAATTGATTTCTTTGATTTATGATAATTGTGAAAATTTCATTGATGCATCTTGGGTAGATATTCATTGTGAAAAATTTTTTGAGTTGCCTAAAATTGATTTTATTGGATGTGATGCATTTTTGAATACATTTTATGCAAAGACTGATATTATTTCATTTCTTTCTTACCCTGCACGCTCGAGAGGGGTACTACATGGTTTTGCAGGGTCCAGAAGACTTCTGGAGTGGGAGCTTCATCTGAACAGGCTAAAACCCCCTGGAGGGTGTTTCAAAAAGAATAAAGAGGGAGGAGATGATTTTACTTTAATTCAAAACACTCTACCTCTTAATTGGGTTTTGTATTTAAATAACCTTCGTCCACCTGAACAGGTTGCTGTAAAGTCCAAGTGTGGGGGAGCGATGCACTGTAAAGTTGAAGAAATGGAAGAAGCTCTTTCGCATACCCAGACTCTTCCACTACCACGGTGGAGGCTATTTCTTGACAGACTTCGACCGCCAGAAATAAAAGGGAGTTTGATCTTTGTTGCCTTTTCCTTTATTGTATGTTTTCACTCTTAAAATGAGTTCTTGCTAATAAACACGTGAGTAGAGTAACATGAATAAAAATCATTGTAAATACCATGTTATTTCTTTTGGACACTTTTTCTTGCATGTTTAGGAATAAATGTATCCCTCTAGGTTATCCCATAGCATTTTTAGAGTCTTTTGGAAAATAAATTAAATTCGGTTGTTAAGACTTAAGGTTTGAGCTAATGGATGAAATCTTGGATGCTTGAGTACTACTTGCTTTAGATTCTTAATTGATGTCTTGAGATGAATTATTTTTACCTAGTGAGAATTAGCCTTACTTTTGTGATACACATATGTGATTGTGCTCTAGAACTTGCTTAGGTTCTTTCAAAATCATATTTCAATGATTGGATCACATCTATAGAGGCTAATCCATTTGTTTTCTTTCCATATCAATTTTTAGCAATAATAATATTCATTCCATTTTTCTTTACTTATTTCTTACTCTTACCCTCACTTTTCTTTGGACTTGTTGTTTGAAATGTTTCTAATGTTATTTTGCCCGAGACGGACAAAGATTTAAGTGTGGGGGAGTGATTGGTGATTTGGAAGAAATGTTTATCAAGGATGCATCTCAACTCGAAATTTTTTTTCATGTGCCAAGTGAGTGATGTTTGGTGCCAAGAATGAGCTAGAGAGATGGAAGCAATTGGAGATTGAGTTTCCTTATCATATTTTGAAGACTTAAATGGCAAGCAAAGAAAAATCAGTGCTAAAAAGAAAAAGAAAAAAAATGGCAATGTATCAACTCACCTAGTGAAGCATTTAACTCTCCATTACCATGTGATGTATTTGTTTGGAGGAATCAAGCTTTTTGCAATGAATCTGCCATGGAGCTGAATTGAAGAGCTGATGAAGTTGGTTTTGAAGCCGAGTAGATGCTGAAATCAGAAGAAGGGAAATAAAAAAAAAATTGGAACAAAAGCAGCCGCAAAAAGAAAAAAAAAGAAAAAAAAACAACAACAAACAACAAATCTATTTTGGTCGGATGGATAGCATGTTTTGATCAGAATTGCATTGGATTGCAGCTTCCCCTTGCTGTAGAAATCAGAACACCAATTGCTGGAAGCTGAAATGCAGCTGTTCCTTGCTGGAATAAATCAGAAATTGTGTTTGTAAAGCTGAATTGCAAGGATATAAATTGAAATGAGTAAGCTGCAAAGTGCTGAAAATTATTGTGCAAATTAGTAAGTGAAGTGTAGATGGTCAGATCTGAGTTCAAATGCAGAGAAGAAAAAAAAAATTTGCTAAGTTAAATCCTGCTGAAGGAAAGAAAATCTGTGCCATTTAGAAAGGGAACAAAAGAAAACGAAAGTTGTGCCAAAGTTCACCCTGCTAGAAGATGAATTGCATGCTGAACATCTCAACTTGGAGCTGCTTAATTGGAGCTGAACAGAACTGAAACCAATGAAGAGAATGCAGCTAGAAAAAAAAACTGAGAATGCAGTGTGTATCAACTAAAGGCTGAATTGGTTTGTCTAGGGCATGTATTTGAAGCTCACGGTACTAGAAGGATTGGAGCTAACTCTGATAGGGAACTGAGCACATCATGACTGAATAAAGAAGAAGGTAGCAGCTGAGACCGAATGCAGAAAAAGAAAAAAAACAGTTCAGAAAAAAAGGAAAAAAAGAGAAACAAAGGTGGCACACAATTGGAGTCTTAGCATTGAAAATTTTTCATCCGGATTGAAGATCTGCTCCTTTACATTCTGAATTCACTAGAGAGAAAGAAAGAAAAAAAAAATCTGAGAAAAGTGTGAAAGAAGCAAGGTTGGCACAAAAATTGGCAAACTTGGCACATTGAGATCAAAAAGGGTTTTCTTCATCCAAATCAAAGGTCTTATTCAAATGTGACTTCACCACACTTTGTTATTCACTAGAGGACTGAAAGGAGGGGCAAAAGACATGGAAACATTTTTGAGCACTCAAGTCTTCCACTTTTCACATTTTTCCATTTCCTTAATTTTTATTCCATTTCTCACCATTTTTCATGTTTTCATTTGTTTTTATAGTTGTTGATCCTAATCATGAATAATGGTGGAGAGTAGATAATAAGCAAGCCTATGGTAGTGCAAGAATCATATGTGTTTGAATGAGCTCCACTTCCATCATCAAGATAGAACTTAAGGAGAGAGCCACCAAAATTTTCCTTGAAAGGCTATGAGTTAGATTCATCTCAATGACTCATGATGGATGAAAAGGCTAAGTTGTTGATTTAAGGACAAGATACTAATCCATAGAGCTTAGATTTATGAGAATTGACAACCCCAGGTAATTTCTTTTCATTTGCTTCTAATTATGCTTAAGGAAACCTAAGGGATACATACTTAGTAGTTTCGCGAGACGCTCAAGGTTAAGTGTGGGGGAGTTGATAAGTACCATTTTTGTTGATTATTTTAGATGTTAAAATCCATGTTTGACCCATGTTTTATTTGCTTAACTATGATTTTACCCTAGGTTTTAGGATTTTCTATTATTTTGGACTTAATTACAAATTTGCATATTTTTGGATTAATTGGCCACTAATTTTCTGATATACTTGTAGGCATTAAAGGATCCTGGACCTAGGGCATATTGGGTCAAACTTGAGTCCGAAGTGAACCGGATCGAATTATCAAGCCTACGATTAATCCGGACCGTCCGATTCAAGAGCGGCTAGATCTGAGCCATCCGGGACGATCTGAAGAAATCCGAGCTAGGGTTAGGATTGATCAAGCTCACTAATCAAGATCTGAAGGTTTTATCCCAATCAGAGCTCAATCAACCGTTGGATCAAGCTTGGAGGGCTCTAGAGCGTCCATTCAAAGATTAGGGTGATCTGGACCATCCGTTGCACATCTGGAGGATCTGAGCTACCACAAGGTAGATCCTGACCCCAGATCATCAACATAAAAATTTGGCTCCAATCAGAGCAAGATTAGCCGTTGGATCTCCTCCGATCAATCTGAGCCGTCCAATTCTAATTACTTAAGGAAATTTTTGCCGCAGCCAAGCCTTGTCGCGTCTACGCCGTCTTCTCCAGTTCTTCGTGTTCGTCCAAGTTTCTTTAAGTTTTCTTCAATCTAAGGCGCGACCACCTCATCTTCCATTCCAGATCGAGAATCAAGTTATTGGTGATCTTTGTTTGAAGAATTCTGCTCATTTGCATTGGAACAGAGGATTTCTTGAGGGTTTCGGGAGTCCTCAGTCCGACCACCTTCTTCTCTTCCACAGCCATTTCAAAGCTTCCGAATCATTTGTAGGGGTTCTCAAGTGATCTCAGAAGCTTCCCAAATTGTCATCGCAGCTCCACCAATTGAGATGGAGTGAATCGGATTGAAAATTCCAGCAAGCGCAGATTCGATCCAGAATCAACTTCAGAATTGATTGTCCACTGATTTGCTGAGCCTATGGGTTCGAAGCCAGTTCTTGATTGACAACCAAGAATTTCTTGAGCTCGGAAAGGGTTGAGGAGTAGCTTAGATAGTTAAATTTCAGTGTTTGTAGCTTAAATTCCATTTCTGCACTTGTCCTGTTTTGCAGTTTCGTATCAGCAACATAGTTTCGTTTTCTGCATTGTTTATGCTTAATTAGTTTTCAATTATTAGATGCTAAGTAGTTTAAGAGCTTGTTTAGTGACAATTAGATCCAATTTCAAGTAGTTTGCAATCCGTTTCTTGCATGCCGATTGGAATTGCTGCGTGCCAAGTTTAGTGGTTTATCAGAATTTTCATTTTCATTTCACTGGATTTTGTTAAGTAATGGCTAGTTGAGTTTCTTTGTGCCTAAAATAGTTACTTGAAATCAGTTTTCATTAGCTAGTTTAGCCCTTAATCTCTTGCTAGAACAAATCCGTAGCTAATCCTTAAATTTCTGAACATCAAGTTAATTTCTGCATAACATCATTTCTGAATTTGTGCTTTTCTTTTCAAGTTCTGATTTAAATCTCAATGCCTTACCTTAGTTTCGCATAGTTGCTTCTTCATACCAATGTTTTCCAAGTGAATCACTCAGCTGGAACAGTTGAGCTAAAAGTTTACTCATTTCACAAAGTTGTTATTAGTTTTTGGCACAAGGAATTTCTCCTTGCGTGCCAACTGAATTGCAGTTTTTTTTGAAATCTAAATTTAACTGCGTTTTATGGCATAAGTTGTGTTTGAATTCAATAAACTTGCACTCACTCATATCCGAATCTTGTAGGTAGTGGTTGGGTTCCAAAACACTTTAGCTAGTTGACTTGCAATTGCTTGGGTGAGTCCTAATCTCGCATGCTATTAATTGAGCTCAGCCTATTGATTTTCGAAAACTCCCATCCTTGCTTTTATTTCATTGCATAGCATTCCATTTTGTGCTTGAAATCAGAAAACAGTTATCAAAAACTTTGTAAGTGTTTTGATTTGGTTTTCCCTTAGTTGAGTTTTTTTAGTTCCAATTTTCTTGTTTAGTTTGTTAAATCAAGGTTTCTATTTTTCCATTGCAATTTCATTTTCAATTACAAACCAAAATCCATTTATTTGTTTGAAACCCAAAAACGACACATAACTACAAGTTTGAATCAAGCACGACAACTAGCCCCGAGAAAAATACGACCTGTAGCCCCTATATTACATTTTCATACTTTTGATTGTAAAAGGGTTTCCAGTATCATTTATAAATTCTAAATTTGAGGCCCACATTCGTGACACTTAGTTTGGGCCTATCAAATTTTTTGACGCCGTTGCCGGGGAACTGTTAATTGACTTGTTTGATTTTTTGCTTGTGCACTTATTTCATATCATTCTTGACTTACTTTTGTGCTTATTGCTATATCTTTGGATTTGATTTTATCTGTTTATCTGTTTATCTACTTTTACTGCGATTTGTTTTGTTTTTATGACCAGGTCTTTAGGTGCTGAATTAGAAGATTTCGATCCTGAGATTGAGAGGACTTTCAAAGTCAGGAGGAGCCAGGCCACTTTTTCTGAGACTACAGATATCCCTCAGGCTATTCAGACTATCTGCACTCACTCAGGCATTGACATGGCAGACCACCAGAGAACCATGAAGGAGCTTGCAGCACCTGACGCTGCATTTCAGTACTCCAGCATAGCTTATCCAGAGCTGAGGGAAAGTTTTGAGTTAAGATCGGGACTTATCAATTTGTTGCCAAAGTTTCAGGGTTTATCTGGGGAGGATCCAAACAGACACTTGCACGAATTCCATGTGGTGTGCTCTACTATGAAGCCTCAGGGCATTTCTGAAGAAGACATCAAGCTGAGAGCTTTCCCCTTCACATTGACAGGAGCAGCCAAAGATTGGTTCTATTATCTGCCTACAGGACACGTGTCTAGTTGGATCGCTATGAAGAAGACATTTTTGGAGAAGTATTTCCCAGCTTCCCGCACAGCTATAATCAGAAAAAGTATCTGTGGGATTCAGCAAGTGGTGGGCGAAACACTATATGATTACTGGGAAAGATTTAACAAGTTGTGTTCAAGTTGCCCCCAGCATCAAATCAGTGAGCAATTATTGATTCAATATTTTTATGAGGGACTGCTTCAGATGGATATAGTCCTGATAGATGCTGCAGCTGGAGGGGCCCTAGTGAACAAGTCACCAATGCAAGCTAGGGAGTTAATTTCTAATATGGCTGAGAATTCCCAACAATTTGGAGGCAGAGCCTTGACCACCAGAGGAGTGGGTGAAGTTCAGGTAGTTCCTACTGATCAAAACGTTCAGAATGCATTGCTGGAGCTCACCTCGGCTGTTAAGAAAATAGATTTGAAAGTGGAAAGACTAAGTTCAACTCCTTCAGCACCTCCACCCTCTAGTCAAGTGATAAGTGTGTGTGGCATTTGTTCTAGTTTAGAGCACACTTCAGATTCATGCCCCACCCTCCAACAGGATGAAACAGTAACTGCATTAGTGAGAGGATAATTTCCAGCAAGAAACAATCCCTATTCCTCTACCTATAACCCCGGTTGGAGGAATCATCCTAACTTGAGGTATAGGAATGCTTTCTGCCAACAAGAGCCTCAAAATCAGTCCTCACAGCAGCCTCAACCGAATTTCCAGCAGCCCCAACACACTCAAAACAATCAGCAAACTTTTCAGCCATCAAACCCAAGTTTTCAGCCTCCGTTTCAGCCTAATTCTCAACATTTTCAGCAACCATTTCAGCATTTCGTGTTGGTGCCCCGGTTAGTTTTGATGTGATCCACCAAGTTAGTTGGGTCCTGTTGTTGTTTTAATCCCTCTGCTAAATGTGCAGGAACTTAGGTACGGAGGAAGTCGAGCGTAAGACGCAGTGGACGAGAAGGATTGCGCGGGAAAGCGAGCCGACGGGCTCGGTGCAATCCGAGGGGCGCGGAAGCTGTGGAAGAGTACGCCGGTGGAGCGAGAAGGACGTGCGCGACGTCCGAGGGACGAGAAGCCGGGAGGAAGCACGCTCGAGGGGCGAAAGACCGGAGTTGGGTTCGGGTGAGCCTAACTCTGGTTGGTCAGAAATCACCCAGAAAATCTACCTCATAAAATCAACTAACCAAGTCAACATTTGACTTGGATCAAGACTGAAGTCGCACTCAATGTTTTATAAAAAAGCTTTATATATAAAGCTTTTTTATAAATGTTTTTATAAAGCTTTTCACAAAAGTTTTGACTTTTAATTAGCCAATCAAAATTCGCACTCAAAGGATTGAAGTTGCAAAAGAAGGAAAGCTTCATCAAATTTGTGAACGTGGCAAAGCTTTAAGCATTGGGCGGTCGAAGTTTTGGATGAAGATTAAATGAATGAGCAGTGCGATTAGTTTGGATCAAAGCTTCGATTAGTTTGGATCAAATCTGTGGACGTGGCAAGCCATTGGGCGGTTTAGTCAAAGCTTTGATATTGATAAAGTTTGCACATGCAGATTGGTCGAAGCTTATCTGATGAAGCTGCCGAAGCTCTTGTTTGAAGCGATGAAGATTATCCACTGTAGAATGAAATCCAGCCGAAAGCTTCTTCTCCTTCAACCGTTTATTAGAGGATAAAAGTTATCCTTGATCAACGCTCAAGATAAAGACTCATACAAGATCAACGATCAAAAACGTATCGGAAGATCAACGATCAAGAGAAAAATCTATCGACAATCTATGATTAGGATTTATTCTCCTAGCCTATAAATAGACTTAGAGTTTAGAAGTAGAATATGACTTTTGAGTAGTAAACTCTCTCTCTTTCTCTAAGTCTCTGTGCTCTCAGTTGTAAGGCTTCTCCGCCATAAGGAGTTTTGTTTGTTGAGTGTTAACTGCCTTGGAAGCAACGATCTGTTGCAACCAAGTTTTTTTTAAGAGACGTGTGTCCTTCCACTGCTTTAATTCTAAACCGTCTATTCACCCCCTCTAGCCGGTTGATCCGATCCTACAAGTGGTATCAGAGCGGGTTCGCTTTTGAAGGACTAATCGCCTGAGAAAGCAACAAGACGATGGTCCGGCGCGCACATTCATCCACCTAAATTCGAAGGGGATTTCACCGTCTGGAAGAAAAAAATGGAGGTATTTTTTCATACAGATTTTGATATTCTTTTATCAATAAAATATGGTTTTGCAGTTCCTAAAGATGCGAACGGAGATGAAAAAGAAGAAAGCTTGTGGAATAAGAAGGAGCAGTCGGAATCTGTTGCCAATGGTAAGGCTGAGTTCCACCTCCTAACAGTCTTGCCTACTCAAGAGGTAAACCGGATCGGCAACTACCGCTCCGCGAAAGAATTATGGGAGAAGTTCCTAGAACTTCATGAGGGTACCTCTGAAGCCAAGTCAGCAAAGAAAGATCTCCTGCGAAATAAGCTGATAAATCTACAAATGAAGGAAGGAGAAACGGTGGCCGAACTTCATGCCAAAATAAAGGAACTAATCTCTGGACTCACTCAACTCGGCGAATCGGTAAGTAATCGTGACTCTATTCGATACGCCCTTAATGCCTTCCCAAGGACCCAGGAGTGGAGCTCAATCGTCGACGCTTATTACATCTCCAAAGATTTAGAGGATCCAAAAAGACCAAGAATCTGGCCTTAAACACAAGGACAACGGAGAAGAAGTCAGAATCCTCAACAGACGATGAGACAATGCAAATGGTAAGTTCGTTTAAAAGTTTTTTTAAAGCTAAAAAATTTTCAAAGATGCAGGGAAAGAAGAGATCTCCTAGAAAACGCACAGTACGATGTTATAACTGCAACGAAGAAGGTCATGTCAAAGACCAGTGTCCCAAGCTGAAGAACCAATCAAAGGAAAAGAAGGTTCTGACAGCGACCTGGGATGATCCTTCTTCCGACGAGGAACATGAAGAATACGCCGGACTTGCACTGATGGCAAGTCATCAAGAGGGGAGCACTGATGAAGGGGGAGCAACATCAGAAAGCGACAACGAAGAAGGAACCTCGCTTTTCGAAAGCGATCCGGTAAGTGAGGTTTGCTTTCTTCCTCATGATCAATTGTATGCTGGTGTTAAAGCTTTGCTCAAATCTAATTATAGACTAGAAAAAGAAAATTCTAAATTTAAAAATGAAAATATTGATCTGAAAAATTTAGTTGAGAAATTAGAATGTGATATTGCCTGTTTGCGAGACAAGAAAAATAGCTATCCTGAAAAGTTGAATTGGTATTTTAAAAACCATAAGGGGCAATTTAAAAAGGTGCCAAAGAATTACATTCCATCCAAATTTTTAGTTAATCCTGTTGATAGAAATTTATTTTGGATACCAAAATCAATTTTGAATTAGTTTTCTATTATTGCATAATTTTTCTTGTTAAATTAGAAATAGATTAATACATTTTATGATTAAGTTTCTTTTGAAAATTTTTCGATAAATTTAGAATTTTGATTATTTTCATTTGAAAAATAAACTTTTAATTTTAAAAATAGAAAATTAATTTATTCTACAAGATACGATTTTTTTGAGATCTACACATAGTCGATTAAACTTGGTAAATTTTTTTAAAAATTTTTATGAGATTTTTTTTAATTTTAAAAATATATCTCTTTACTTTCCCTATTTTTTGTGCCCCATTTTTTGCTGTGATCAAAGGGGGAGAGTAGCTTAAGTTCAGGGGGAGATTGTGGTTATTGATTGCAATATTTTTTCCTATGCTTAACTGCTTAATTTAGTTTTATTGATTACCTTATTTTTTTGGTTTAACCCTAACTGAACTTGGGTTGATGCACATCAAAAAGGGGGAGATTGTTGGTGCCCCGGTTAGTTTTGATGTGATCCACCAAGTTAGTTGGGTCCTGTTGTTGTTTTAATCCCTCTGCTAAGTGTGCAGGAACTTAGGTACGGAGGAAGTCGAGCGTAAGACGCAGTGGACGAGAAGGATTGCGCGGGAAAGCGAGCCGACGGGCTCGGTGCAATCCGAGGGACGCGGAAGCTGTGGAAGAGTACGCCGGTGGAGCGAGAAGGACGTGCGCGACGTCCGAGGGACGAGAAGCCGGGAGGAAGCACGCTCGAGGGGCGAAAGACCGGAGTCGGGTTCGGATGAGCCTAACTCTGGTTGGTCAGAAATCACCCAGAAAATCTACCTCATAAAATCAACTAACCAAGTCAACATTTGACTTGGATCAAGACTGAAGTCGCACTCAACGTTTTATAAAAAAGCTTTATATATAAAGCTTTTTTATAAAAGTTTTTATAAAGCTTTTCACAAAAGTTTTGACTTTTAATTAGCCAATCAAAATTCGCACTCAAAGGATTGAAGTTGCAAAAGAAGGAAAGCTTCATCAAATTTGTGAACGTGGCAAAGCTTTAAGCATTGGGCGGTCAAAGTTTTGGATGAAGATTAAATGAATGAGCAGTGCGATTAGTTTGGATCAAAGCTTCGATTAGTTTGGATCAAATCTGTGGACGTGGCAAGCCATTGGGCGGTTTAGTCAAAGCTTTGATATTGATAAAGTTTGCACATGCAGATTGGTCGAAGCTTATCTGATGAAGCTGCCGAAGCTCTTGTTTGAAGCGATGAAGATTATCCACTGTAGAATGAAATCCAGCCGAAAGCTTCTTCTCCTTCAACCGTTTATTAGAGGATAAAAGTTATCCTTGATCAACGCTCAAGATAAAGACTCATACAAGATCAACGATCAAAAACGTATCGGAAGATCAACGATCAAGAGAAAAATCTATCGACAATCTATGGTTAGGATTTATTCTCCTAGCCTATAAATAGACTTAGAGTTTAGAAGTAGAATATGACTTTTGAGTTGTAAACTCTCTCTCTTTCTCTAAGTCTCTGTGCTCTCAGTTGTAAGGCTTCTCCGCCATAAGGAGTTTTGTTTGTTGAGTGTTAACTGCCTTGGAAGCAACGATCTGTTGCAACCAAGTTTTTTTTAAGAGACGTGTGTCCTTCCACTGCTTTAATTCTAAACCGTCTATTCACCCCCCTCTAGCCGGTTGATCCGATCCTACAGCTTGGATGTGTCCAACAACCAAAACTAAGGATTGACCTCTGACTCCAACTATATTATTCATAAACTAATTCCATGGTTTGAACATGATGAGGTTCAAGCCGGGCATGGATGTGTCCATCAACCCAAACGAGAAACAAAACTCCGATTCTAACCATATTAATGGAAGGTGTTAGCCTTAATATTTTGTAAGGGGTTTTGGGTCTCATCTTTTCTTTTCTAAGCACATTCATGACATTATGTCATGACTAACGATTTCCTTAATAAAGTATGTATGTGACTTAATTTATCAAGTCTCATTAATTGAATTAGGAACCGAATTTCCTAATTCTAATTTCATACTTTATTAAAGGAATTGTTTTGGGAAACAATTTTCTAAATTGTCATAATCAATTTCGGAAATAATATGTTTTAAGACTTTGATTTCTCTAAATCAAATCTTATTAAATTAAGAGAGAGATTCCCTTAATTCAACCACATATTATTTTCATGAAAATCTCATTTAAGAAAACTCTATAGGAAACCATTTTCCTAATTAATTTTGGAGACAACAATATGAAAGAGCATCACCTCTTAAATCATATTTTATTCATGGATTTAATTAATTATAACAAATTATTTTCTAAGGGTGGCTCCCCGAGGCTCAGATACCCAAAGAAAAGTAATTTGTCGTAAATCCAATTTGGTCCGCTTCGGAAGCGTAACCAAATTAAACATGGCAATTTCATTTAAAATTGGGAAATTAAATTTCAACAACTAACTTTAAATTGGACGGCTCCCCGAGGCTCAATCCAAAATAAAGAATTTTGTTGACAATTTAAAAATCAATTCAAATTTAATTGTCAATTAATTGTCCATAAATTTGTCTAGACTTTCTTGAATGAAAGTGCCCAAAATTGCGAGATTTCATAATAGGTTTTCAGAATAATTGTAAGTTTCCGGTACAAAGAAAACTTACATATTTCCAAAATTGGAAAATTTCTAAAATAGAAAATTTTCCAAAATTGGAAAGTTTTCAAAGATGGGAAGTTTTCACAATTATCATAAAATTTCAGAAACTAGAAAATTTCAAAAGATTGCGAAATTTCATAAGGATTTCCAAACTTAGAAATTCCTAAATCTAAAATTTATTATAATTGGAAAGTTTCCATAATTGAATTTTTTATTCCAAAATTTAGATTATGACAAAGTTTTCCG
Source organism: Boesenbergia rotunda (assembly GCA_024364735.1). Lineage (NCBI taxonomy): Eukaryota > Viridiplantae > Streptophyta > Magnoliopsida > Zingiberales > Zingiberaceae > Boesenbergia > Boesenbergia rotunda. Next base: position 131,450 of record JAGFNQ010002392.1, read on the forward strand.
CAAAACAATTATATGATTATGTCGAACACTAACCGGCTCTGATACCACTGTTGGGACCGGGTGCATGTTGACAAGGATACGGGTTCGTAAAATTTTAAATTTTTACGTGCAGCGGAAGAATTAGCATAAAATAATTTCCTAAATTATTTTAACCACGTATCTAGCATGCAACCTTATGATGTGTGGACATAATCATAAATTAAAACTTTGCGGAAAAGTAAACTAATTTACTTTGTACCTCTCGTAACTCGAAGTAAGGGACGAGATCCAACTGTAGCGTCCCTTGGAAGCTCCGCCTCTATTCGCGTCCACGCCGAGTTCTCTTCGGGATGACTTCGTAAAGCCACGAGTTTTGTGCCGACGAGAACTACTAGATTCTCCGAAGACACAACTAGAAGATCAAAAAAGAAGAAAGGAAACTAACCACCAAGAATCGGAATCCAAATTCCGGGAAAGAAGGAGATGCGATCCGCTTCTTCTTCTTCTTCTTCTTCTCCTTCTTGATGGAAGCTTGCGCCGGCCCTAGGAGGAGGAAGCGCCAGCCCTAGGTGGAGGAAGCGTCGACCCTAGGTGGAGGAGGCGCCGGCCCTAAAGGGGGGTGTGGGTGCCGGCCCTAAGGGGAAGGGAGAAGAGAATAAGAGAGAGAGAGAGAGGGAGCTACTAATCTCTTGATCACTCCGTTGGAATTAAGGGCTTGCCTTTGGTTCCTTTATATAGTAGCATCTCCCTTGCCAAGTCTCCCTCTTAACGGAATTTTTATAACAAATTTATCCTATAAATTCTCTTATGAATTATTCCGTTTAAACCAAGTCTTATTATAACTAACTTTATAATAAAACAAATACTTTCTCTCTTTTAATTATGGAATAAAATTTGTATAAAATTTTCTTATCATGGATAAATCAATTCATAATTGATTTTATAAATTAAAATTAAACTAATTCATGGTTCATTTTAATTTCCATAAAAAGAATAAATTTCTACAAATTTCTTTATAAATCTCTTTATATAAATTTCTTTATATATCAATTTATTTATCCATAATTTATAAAACAAATCGCGCTAGATTTATTTTATTAATTAAACCAAATAAATTGGTTTCTCCCCTTTGCATTGGCCGGCCAAACCAAGAGAGTGGACACCCTCTTTGGCCGGCCAAACCGAGCCGAATCCATCGCGAATTAAACTCATTTAATTCGCCCAAGAAGCCTTCAAAAGACTTAGCCATTTTTAGCTTCCATTGCGCCTCTGATAAATTCAGATTCGACTTATTTCTCTTGATCGGAAACTCTAATTTTCAACTCGTTTTAAATCCCTCGGATTACTCGTAGTGCGTGTGACTAAATAGGCTTTCGATTTATGTTGGCCGTCTATAATCAACTAGTTATAGAACGATCATGAGTGACACCTAGTAGTACATCATGATCCCCAATTAATCGAAAGATCAACGGTTGACCTCAGAAATAATTCTGAAACCCTTCAGCAGCTCTAATGAATCGTGCCCCATTCCCTTCACCACCTTATACCCACTTGGTTCAGGACATGGTCTATTTGTGTCAGTCCCCACTAGACTGACTACGTCACACCTAGCCGAAGTAGTGTCTTTCTCGTCCTTTGGATTTCTAATTACTCTCATGTATTTAAGAGACTCGCACTCTAAACATGATATGCTCTGGCCAGAGGCTTTGAGTAACAATCCGACGATAGGCCTGGGTATACATCTCCTCGCAAGGAGTGGTGAATCCTTTGTAGGCTGTTCAAACATCTTCGGGCACTTCGGCTCATACCCAATCATCCTGGGTCCACACCTCCTTGGAGATGCTTGCTTAAGATGTTAAAGTATAAGTCTCCATGACTAAGATGACTTGAACACCGCAAGTCAAAGGAACATCGCACTTAAGCTGCAGTAAGAACTTCATTGACAAATCTATGTAGATTACCATATGAAGTTTTACAGCTAGTCACTTCAATGAACTAGTTCCCTTAACTAGCATCCATGTTTATCTCCGGACATCCCAATGTCACCAGCCAGTGAGAATCAGTTGATTAGAAAATAACCCATGCTAGTCTCAACAGAATTTATAGTGTCCGTTTTTATCAATTCATCGACTAGGGATATTTTCAATACTTCACAATTGCACATGTAGAGATAATCACTAGTTGTGATCCCATCACAAATTCTCTTATGCTGTGAATTGTATTGCGGACATTCAGTAGATGAGTTTAAGATCCCAATCAAATACACTAACATGTATACTCAAATAGTGAATTATCATTTATTAAAATAAATGTTTACAATCATAAGGCGATTGCCTTAAGACACTTCTCTCATATCACTAACACCAAGGGGTTCCGGAGAGAGCACCAGTGATTTTTTCCACATTTCCTGCTCTTCGCCTTTCCCCTGTTGACTATGTTCTGTTCAAGATCATCACAAATTATCTTCTACCTACTACTTCGAAGCATCTGGATGCGATTCGCCCTTCCCATTGCTTGATGCTCTACGGGATGCATCAACAGTTAGATTTTGATCCAGTGGCCTCCGTCTATTTCTCCATCATTGTCCACTGCATGTCATCCACCCAGTCAGTCTATATGCCATTCAGTCATATCATCACTGCCTGGCTGGAGTCGGTTGGCATCGACGTTTCACAGGGCCGCATTGTACCTATGATTCGACAGGACTGCCATCTGGATCGTCGCATGCTTGCTCAGTCTGGCATTGTTCTCGGGACCCAGGGGCTGAGGTGGAAGGATCGTAGACGTGCGGGGGAGCTACCGAGAGCAGCTCATGACCAGGGGCCGCCAGCTATTACTGCAGATTATGATGAGTGAGCTCCTGATCTACGCTGGCAGGTTGCGGAGATAGAGCGGATGATGAAGCACGAGTTACACATTTCCGAGCTCTGGCGACAGGAGGTCCGCTCCAAGTTTCAGTCTTTTGATCGTCGTCTTGATGCCCTAGCATCTGATGTCTCTGAGATGAGCTCACTCCAGGACAGATGGTATGAAGAGTGGTATCATCATACATTTCCTGATGGAGCTTCCCCCAGTGGCCCTTCACCCGGGGATATCATATATATCGATGATTCCGACGATGATGCCGCTGACGATTGATGTTATTCTGTTTAACATTTGACTTTCTGATCTCTTGCCTTGTATGAATCCCAGGCTGTATGCCCCATGACTTGACTATTGTGGCCTTGTGCCACACGTATCTTGCCCTTGATGCATGGTTTATCCCATGATGATATGCTTCTTGTAAATGCTATGCTATATTATCTGTATGTTTGCTACATTGCCATGTTTATGCTTATATTGCCATGTCTACTTGATACATATGACTGTTATGGCATGCTTTATGAGTTGTTACTTCCTGTTCGTATGATGCATGTGTTTGCTATATCTTGCTCTATCTTTTTCACATGTGTTCATATGGCTATCCAAAAACCAATCATATTGTTGTTGTTCTGGGATACCCCTAGAGTTGAGGTGGAATATGGTTGAACTTAACAGCCCGTCTAGACCCTTTTCGTGTTCGACAAAGGGGGAAAGTGTGGTTGGTTATGTTTAGGATGATCATGTTGTAGGGGGAGGATCTGGATTCCCCTATGATTCTAAATTTGGAAAACATGATTAAGAATCCCTAAACTTAAAATCGGATTATCAAACAACAAAAAGGGGGAGATTGTTGATGCAGTCTGGTCCTGATTGTTGTTTTGGTGTTGACACCGATTTTAGTTTAGGTTGATGATTATGATGATTATGATTAAGTCCTGATCGAGGATTAGGCATGATATGAAAAATCCTAGCCTGGAGGGGTAGGTGTTGGAAAATCCTAACCTAGAGGGTTAGGTGTGAAAAATCCTAGCTTGGAGGGCTAGGTGTTGGAAAAGTCCTAATTCGGAAGGATTGGGTGAAAAGTCCTAGCTTGGAGGGCTAGGTGAAAAGTCCTAACTTGGAGGGTTAGGTGCAAATTCCTATCCTAGAGAATTAGGTAAAAAGTCCTGGCTTGGAGGGTCAGGTGCCTAGCTTGGAGGGCTAGGTTGGATGAAGTTCTAACTCGGAAGGGTTGGGTGAAAAGTCCTAGCTTGGAGGGCTAGGTGAAAAGTCCTAACTTGGAGGGTTAGGTGCAAATTCCCAACTTGGAGAGTTAGATGGAAAAATCCTTAGCTTGGAGGGCTAAGGTGAATGAAACCCTAGCTTGGAGGGCTAGGTTTGAGTCCCTGGATCGGTCTGGTGACCGATCAGGGACATTGGCACGCTGCTCCTTCGTGGATCAGTCTGGTGACCGATCCAGCGATGTCTGATCGGACTGGTGACTGATCAGGGAGCGCACAGTGAGGTTGGGAACCTACTGTGTGGCTCCTAATCGGTCCGGTGACCGATCAGGGAGCAAGCTGCTTCCTCGCTGCCTTGCCCCTGATCGGTCTGGTGACCGATCAGGGAGCAGATAGTGAGTGAGTTCCCTTGCTGATCAAGTCCTGATCGGTCCGGTGACCGATCAGGGACTTAGGATCTGATTAAAAAATCACTGTTCATCTGTCCTAATCGGTCTGAGTGACCGATCAGGCTTCACTCTGATCGGTCTGGTGACCGATCAGGCGTGTATAGCCACGAGAGCTGGGAATCCCAGCGAAGCAGTGGATCGGTCTGGTGACCGACCCACAAGCCCTGGATCGGTCCGGTGATCGATCACTTTAATTCAAATTGTGTTGTCAGACGCTCTGAACATATCCGATTCTCTGTGCGTCACTTCTGAATCTTGATTTACTGCTTGATATGTTGCTCTAACACTCTGATTAAGCTGCAGGTGACAGGAGAGGATTCAAACACTTAAGGAGAAGTCAATGGAGGCTTTCCTTGGAGCAGGTTTGTCTGTTTTTCCATCTCAAGTTGCAACGGCCGAGCTGCAGACTGGAGCTGAGACTGGAGCTGAGACTGGAGCTTGGCTGAGGAAAGCTCAGGGAGTCCAGGGATAGCTCAGTGGTAGCTGGCGTTGGCAGTTGAGCAGCTGGGAGCTGCAGAGATGGTGTCATCTGATGCTTGGTGGAGAAACAAAAGCGAGAAGAGACTTCGGTTGAAGTAGAGTTCTGAGAATCCTAAGTGTTCGAGCTTGCTGAAGTTCTTGCTGCGATTTTGTGTTCTCCACACTTGGCTTGCTGTGTGTGGGTGATGTTGATTCTTTGAGCAAGTCATTGAGATCTGAGGAGCAACCAACTCTTACGTGAGTGCTGGGAGGAAAGAACAAGGGGCTTGGAGTCCAACAGTGAGAAGACACGAAGGAGGGAGTCCTTGCGTGAGATCGTCGCTGGGTGGAGCTCAGGATAAGCTCGCTGTGTTCTTGTCCTTGCTAGGTGCTAAGTAAGAGTTTTCTCTGTGTTTCATTAAGCTTAAATTTATATCCTTGTTTGAAACGCTGTGGAGAGGTTTCTCCACCGAGAAGGAGGTTGCGTTATATCCGGTGAACACCGGGGCTTGATCTGCCGACGATCAAGGGATCGCCCACCTTAAGGGCACGCCAAGGAGTAGGGACAAGTTATCCCCGAACCTTGTAAACCCTCTTGTTAGCGACCTTGGTAGTTGTTCTTGCTTGCTGTCATTTCTGTTTTGTTTACTGCATTGCTTCCTTTCTTTTGCTACTTCCGCTGTGCTACTGATAAGTTGAGTGCAGAAACCTCACAAGTGTTTAAAGTCAAAGAGATTGGCTATATTCACCCCCCCCCCTCTCTAGCCATCCGTTTCCAACAGAATGTCTGTTGGTTATTTGTTGATTCACATGATTCACCCAAAACTTTAACTCTGACAGTGCATTTGTGATCTCTTTACAGTCCTCTGGTGAAAACATTTTGATCTTGCAGCCCTGTCACAAAACAAACAAGAAAAATGGCAACAACCGTATGCAAAAGATAAAGCAATCAAAAATAGAATCAAAAGATATAATTATCAAGCACCACTACATTCCCCGGCAACGGTGCCAAATTTGATAGCCGTTTCAGTCGTGTCACGGTTTCAAATACAATTTAAGTACCGAATTCCTCTAAACTAATGTAGCATAGAGTAACTCGAGTCGTCTCCAACGAATGTAGTTGGTACCTGATAATTCTCAGAATCGTATTTTATTGCTTTTAGGTTTTGGATATCAAACTGGGGTTTGGGTTTGAACAGTAAGACTACGAAAAGAAATAGCAAGCAAGTACGAAATCTAGTTCTAATTAAGGAAAGACAATGCAGGTACAGAAATCTAGTTTAACCTGACTACCATTGCAGTAAAGAAAGCACAACTTGAAATAAAACATTAACGAAACTAAACACAGAACAAACTACAACATTGAAGAAATCGAATCTAACCTAACTTAATTGCATTTAAATGAAAACATGTAACCGAAAGCAATAGGAAAAGCAACACAAAACAAGAGTGAAGCAATTAAGAGACATCGCAATTGAAAGTAAATGTCTAAGAGGCAATTGACCAAACACATGATGAACATGCTAAAACTAGCTTCAGGTACGTGCAATTTGCTATGGGAAAGATCTATCCAATACAAACATTTTAACAATCAATCCCAAACAACTCAATTAAGAAAAATCAACATTCATTAACAACACAATTAACCCAAATCTGATGAATAACTGCTGTGAAGGCAAGGCTGTGAAGAATTGTCGGATCTGATGCTGTTGCCAAATATGAAGCTGCCGTGAAAACTACTGGAGCTGCTGGAAATTCTGTGAAGTAGGAAACTGCTGGAATTGAAGAATGAAGGGTGAACTGTGGGAATTCAAGTTGTTGAATCTGATGAAGCTAGTCAAAAACAGAAAATCTGCTGAAAACGAATTGCCAGGAAGAAATCTGCTGTGGAGATGAATGCTGCAAAGGAAATACTATGAAGGAAACAACTGCTGTAAAGGAAATGGATCACCGGCGGTGGATCGGGATGGAGATGATCAACTAGGGCCCGAACCCCGTGCCCTAGCTTGCGCGATGGCGTGCGATGGAGATGGCTGGCTTCTCTCCGAACCCCGAAAGAGAAACCTTTACTCTCTTCCCTCCGAACCACGAAAGAGAAGAGGTGGAGATGGTATACCGGCCGGCGGTGATGTGATGATGAAGACCGCCGGCGGTGAGGGTGAAGAGGAAGGTGGAGACGCCTGCGTGTGAGTCGGGATCTCCCCGTCTGCCCTAGCTATGGCTGCGCGATCCGCGTTTAAGCCGAAGAGAGGATTCTCTTGGTTCGGCCCAGCCACTTCCGGTCCAGCACTTGGTTCGGTCAGCCTCAACCCAGCAATTGGATTTACTCCGCTTTGGTTAACCCAGATCAGGTTCAGCAATTGGCTCAGTCCAGCTTGGGTTCAGCAACTGTGTTTGGGTTCAACTCAGCAAATGGTTCAGTCCAACAGTTTGGTTCGGTCCAGCTTGGGTTCGTTCAGCCTTAGCCCAGCAGTTGGCTCAGTCAAGGTTCAGTTGAGTTCAGGCCAGCAGTCCGGTTCAGTCAAGCCAGCAGTTGGGTTCACAGCTTAATCAGAACAATTGGGTTCAGCCATATGATGATGGAAGCAACGGGCGGCTGAGATCAATCTGACTTCGTCCAACGGTCGGATCTCTTCAGATCTGAACCAAACTCCACAGATCCCAATCAATGGCCCTGATCTTCCTATCCTCAGCTCAGATTAACTAGATCAGTGGTGGATGGTCCAGATCTTCCTTTTTCTTGAATGGATGGTCTAGAATATCTTGAGCTTGATCCAACGGTCAGATCACTTCTGATTTGGCTAAAATTTTCAGATCTTGATCTCTGGTCATGATTGATTCTATCTTCGACTTGGATCGACCAGAAATTGACCGATGGCTCAGATCTAGCCGTTCTCTGGAATGGACGGCTCCTATTAATCCGATGCTTGATCCTTTTGATCTGGATCCAATCCTGACTCAAGTCTGACCCAATTTGATCTAGGTCCATGATCAATTGAAGCCTACAAAATGATATTCAAATTTAGTGTCAAAAATATCTCAAATATACAAAGATTAGAATTAAAAGCCAAAATAGGAAAAATACATGAAACCTAATAAAATTGCAAACTTAAGCATATAAAATGTGGATCAAACAAGGATTTTAGAGCTGAAAATAATCAACAAAATGATGGTTATCACTCTCCTACCGGTCCCAACAACTTCTCCCCCTTTGCCACACATCAAAAGACTCCAACAATTTCCTAAATTATTGGATCTTTTAACCTTTAATGATCATAAACACAGTGTACTAGCCCCCCATACACTTGTTTTACATCATTTGAACACTTTTCAACAGCTGAAAAACCCAATTCAACCTTTACCAGTCGACTGGGCCAGTCCACTGGCACTCTAAAAAACCAAATTTTAGCTTTTTGAACCCAAATTCAGAAATGCACCAGAAATTTCACAAATCTCTAAAAGTTCTTAAATTTTGTGGAGAGGTTTGACATCCAAAAATGTATCCATCACCATTCCTAAGATTGACACAAAACCCAAAACTACCTAAATAGTTCAATTAAACCTTGACCTAAAGTCCTAGTTTTGGTTTCCTCTTGATGTCTTTGTCCATACCAACCCACAATGCCTCCCTAGCATTTATTTATATGGCATTAATACATCAAAAACCAATTCTCATGCTTTATGACCCCAATGTCATATTTCCCTAGGTGACTCAACAACCATTAGGTCACACCGATGTACCTCCGGTGACTCTTGGCCTACAAACTTAACCTTAGACATCTTGTCCTTGGTTAAGTTCTTCTTTTTGCTTTTAAACGACACTCCCTTGTCATTTTTGGACTTCCCCTCCTTGCCATAATTGTATGCTACCCTAGCATATTTCTTTCCATTGGCATTGGAGACCTTAGATCGGTATCCCAACCCGATCTATCATTGTTGGGCTTTAGACCACCCAACACCATACCTAGACCCTTAGATCCAATAGTGAATCTATCTAGGGTTTTTTCTAACCTATTAAGCTTTTCCCTTAATGCTTGATTTTTCCTTTCTAGGTTCTCAAACCTAGAATCAACATGTCCTCCTTGGACATTCCTAGACCTACCTGTTGATGCAGTCTGACTTGATTGTTGTTTTGGTGTTGACACCGATTTAAATTTAGGTTAATAAGATTAGTTCGGCTTAAGTCCTGGTCGGGGACTGGGCACGAATCCCGGTGAGTGAAGCTGGGTGATGAAAACCCCGGTGAGTGAAGCTGGGTGATGGAAACCCCGGTGAGTGAAGTCGGGTCCTGGTGAGTGAAGCCGGGTGACTGAAACCCCGGTGAATGAAGTCAGGTCCTAGCGAGTGATGCTAGGTGGAACAAAACCCCGGTGAGTGGAACCGGGTCCTAGCGAGGGAAGCTAAGTTGAACAAAGTCTCGGTGAGTGAAGCCGGACACGAAGTTTTGGTCCGAGAGACTAAACATGAGTCAGCAAAGTGTCTGGATCGGTCTGGGGTCCGATCAGACACTGGCACGAGCTCCCTTGTTGATAGATCGGTCTGGTGACCGATCAGAAAGAGAACAGAATGTTTCTAGTTGGTTTCTGTTTGGCTTCTGATCGTTCTGGTGAACGATCAGAGAAGAGATCAGTAGCCTTCTGGAGAAAACCTTGATCGGTCAGTGTGACTTATCAAGGGCCTCATGGACCAATCAGGATGGGGTCCTGATCAGTCCAGAGGTGACCTGATCGGTCACTGTGACCGATCAGGGCACAACCTGATCGGTCAGGTGACCGATCAAGTTAGGAGCTTATAGGGAGTTGGAGGAAACTTCAGCAAGCTGATGGATCGGTTCGGTCACCGATCCACGATCCCTGATCGGTCAGTGTGACCGATCACAGAGTCACTGGATCGATTAGGAGGTGACCTGATCGATCAGGGTCTTCACTGATCAGCCAGGTGACCGATCAGTGTCTGATAACTTTAATTTGAATCCGTTGTCAGATTTCTGATTTCACTCTGATCACTTCTGATTTCTCTGCTACCTCACTGATTTACATTTGATTTGTTGTGCTAAGTATCTGTTGAGTGTGCAGGTAATGCAGGGATGACTCAAACGAAGAAGGAGGGTCAACTGGAGACTTTCGCTTCATCAGGTTTGTCCGTTTTCCCTTCATAGGATTCAATGGCTTCTGGCGCGGGCTTGTTGATGCAGTCTGGCCCGGTTGTTGTTTTGGTGTTTGACAATGATTTAAGTTTGGTTGAGCGAATTTGGGTTAAAGTCCTGGTCGGGGACTGGGCATGAAACCCTGGTGAGTAAAGCCAGGTCCTAGCTTGTGAAGCTAGGTTGAAATCTCGGTGAGTGAAGCCGGGTCCTGGTGAGTGAAGCCAGGTGATTGAAATCCCGGTGAGTGAAGCCGGGTCCTGGTGAGTGAAGCCAGGTGTTGGAAATCCCGGTGAGTGAAGCCGGGTCCTGGTGAGTGAAGCCAGGTGATTGGAAATCCCGGTGAGTGAAGCCGGGTCCTGGTGAGTGAAGCCAGGTGATTGGAAATCTCGGTGAGTGAAGTCGGGTCCTAGTGAGTGAAGCCGGGTCCTGGTGAGTGAAGCCAGGTGTTGGAAATCCCGGTGAGTGAAGCCGGGTCCTAGTGAGTGAAGCCGGGTCCTGGTGAGTGAAGCCAGGTGGTTAAAAGTCCTAATTCGGAAGGTTGGGTGAAAAGTCCTAGCTTGGAGGGCTAGGTGAAAAGTCCTAACTTGGAGGGTTAGGTGAAAAGTCCCAACTGGAGGGTTAGGTGAAAAATCCTAGCTTGGAGGGCTAGGTTGGATGAAGTTCTAACTCGGAAGGGTTGGGTGAAAAGTCCTAGCTTGGAGGGCTAGGTGAAAAGTCCTAACTTGGAGGGTTAGGTGAAAATTCCCAACTTGGAGGGTTAGATGGAAAATCCTTAGCTTGGAGGGCTAAGGTGGATGGAAACTTAGCTTGGAGGACTGAGTTTGAGTCCCTGGATCGGTCTGGTGATCGATCAGGGATTTTGGCACGCTGCTCCTTCGTGGATCGGTCGGGTGACCGAACCAGCGATGACTGATCGGTCGGGTGACCGATCAGGGAGCACACAGTCAGGTTGGGAACCTACTGTGCTGCTCCTGATCGATCTGGTGACCGATCAGGGAGTATGCGTTTCACCCATTGACTGGCTCCTGATCGGTCTGGTGACCGATCAGGGAGCAAGCAGTGAGGTTGAGTTCACTTGCTGAACAGCTCCTGATCGGTCTGATGACCAATCAGGATCACTGTGCAGATCGTTCTGGTGAACGATCCAGCTTCGCGGGCTCCTCACTAAGATCGATCAGGACGGTTCCTGATCGACCTGGTGATGACCTGATCGGACTGCTGACCGATCAGGTGACACCCTGATCGGTCCGGTGACCGATCAGAAGGTTTAGCCTGCGAAACTCAGAAATCGCCAAATATAAGAGTGGATTGGTCCGATTACCGATCCACGACCTAGGATCGGTCTGGTGATCGGTCCAGGAGAATCTCAAAGAAATTGCGATTTCTAATCAAGCGTTGGGGATCGATCAGGACGAAGCCTGATCGGTCTGGAACCAGCCTGATCGGTCTGGTGACCGATCAGGAGACTCTCTGATCGGTCGGGTGACCGATCACTTTAATTCAAATACGCTGTCAGAAGCTCTGATCGCGTCTATTTTCACTGCCGATTCTCTGATACATTGCTGATATGTTTTGATATGCATTGCTAAGCCTCTATTGGAGTGTGCAGGTGATTCAAACACTCAAGGAGGGTCAATGGGAGGCTTTCCGTTGAGCAGGTTTGGCTGTTTCTCATTCTCAGGTTTCAACAGGCAACTGACGTAGCTGGCGACTGACGAAGGCTCAGCTGGAGAGGGAGTCTTCAGTGGACTGAGTGCTCAGGGAGGTCAGTGGGTTCAGGCTGGCTTAGTGGATGCTGATGAAGCTTGTGATGGTGAGCAGAGCTTAAGTGATGAAGCGGAGGCAGAGGAGACGAGGCGATACAGACAGAAAACTTGGGAAGTTGTTGCTGGGCTGTGGTCGTGCTCTCTGTTGCTTTGTTCTTGAGCGATCTTGTTGCATTCCTGTGAGAGCTTTGTGAGCTTCCCTTCTCTTAGTCTCGTGAGCTTATCTTGTATCCTATTGAGACGCGTGTGGAGAGGTTTCTCCACCGAGAAGGAGGCGCTGTTTTATCCGGATCACCGGGGCTTGATCTGCCGACGATCATGGGATCGCCCACCTTACGGGCACGCCAAGGAGTAGGGGCAAGTTATCCCCGAACCTTGTAAACGACCATTGTTAGCGTATTGGTTTGTATTCTTCCTTCCCTACATTTCTGTTTCTGCTGTTATATTTGTATTGCTTCCGCTGTGGCTAACCTAAGTGCAGAGAAAGAATTCGAAGAGCGAGTTTTTGTCTAAGTCCAAGAGATCGACTAGATTCACCCCCCCCCCCCCCTCTCTAGCCATCTCGTTCCCAACAGGGCTGACAACTGTCTAGCGAGGCTGACGACTGACCTGAGGCTCAGCTGAAGAGGGTTCAGTGGAGTTAGTAGAGGTCAATGGGTTGGTGGCGAAGGTTGTTGCAGACGCTCCTGTGAGCTGCAGACGTGCCTGGTGGTGACCTGCTGATGAGCAGAGATTAAAAGAAGGCTGGCACAGAAGGAGAGAGCAACTATTGCTAACACTGAGAACTTTGAATCGTTTGGAGAGCTTCGCGAGTTGATCAGCAAGTAGACACGAAGAGCTGGGAGTTCTTGCGTGAGAGTTGTGCTGGGTTGAGCTCGGTGAAGTGTTCTCTTGGGTGCCTTCTATCCTATTGCTCTGTAAGCCTTCTTGTCTTTCTCTGTGCTTAATTAGATCATTCTGTTGAGACTGTTGTGGAGAGGTTTCTCCACCGAGAAGGAGGTTCTATTCTATCTAGATTTTCGGGGCTTGATCTGTCGACGATCAAGGGATCGCCCACCTCACGGGCACGCCGAGGAGTAGGGGCAAGTTATCCCCAAACCTTGTAAATCTTTGTGTCATTTTCTGTTTGGGTTTTGTTTCTATTTGTTGGTTCTTTCTGTTGTTTTGTTTCCGCTGCTAACCCTGATTGCCGAAAGATTTCAAAGAGAAAAAGTTTTCAGTGTCTGGCTATTCACACCCCCCTCTAGCCATCCAAGGTCCAACACTACCCACTTTTCTAGGCATATGTCTCCCCTTCTTAGGATTCATGCCTTAATCCTTAGGTACAAAGGTCTTAGATTTATCATGATGCATGATTTTTCTAAGGTTTTGATCTACAATATTAGCCCTACTCCTATCATGATATTTAAATCCAAAATTATGCATGGGTAAATAATTAGCATTACTTGTATCATGCATGGAGGAGTTTAAATTTAAATTACATTTAAACTTAAAGTTAGGGATTACCTCCTTACCCTTGTAGCTCCCCCTTGATATGAGTTTTTTTTCTTTTCTTCTCTTTCCCATCTTCTCAAATGCCCCAATTTCTTGAGCTCTCCTTTTCTGGGACATTTGGTGTGATAGTGACCTAGCTCCCCACAAGTGTAGCACCTAATGTGCTTCTTTTCTTTATTTTCCCTACAACCCATGTTAGAATTTAAATGAATGGACCCGGGTTTAGGGTTTACCTTCTTTTTACCTAGTGGACACTTGTCCTTGTAGTGCCCCTTCTTGTTGCATCCAAAGCATATGATGTGGTCCTTTGACTTTGCTTTGGTGGAGGTTGGAGCTTCTTCTTGCTCCAGTATTGATGAGGATCTCTCCTCCCCCTCAATTCTTGAAGTTGAGACCTCTTCTTCTTCCCTTGATGAAGTAGATAATCTGTCACTCTCTTGTGCCACTTCACTTGATAAGGTTGACAATTCTTTTTTCCTTTACCTTTTCTTGGACCATTAGGCTTATCTCCTTTGGCTCTTCCACCATTTGAGCTTGGGTAGGGTTTTCATGATATTCTCCTATCTTGTTCCATAACTCACATGCATTCTTATACTTACCTACACCACTCAATACATCATTAGGCAAAATACTAATTAATACCGAAATTACCTTCTCATTTGCCCTTGATTAACTTTGTTGCTCTTTAGTCCAATATCTAGGTCGAAGTCTTTTCCCATGCTTGTCTTTTGAAATTTCGAAGGGCTCTTCTATTTCCATCATACACTCCCAATCCATTCCAAGCCAAGTCTTCATTCTTATCCTCCAATAGTCGAAATCTTCATGATCATAGGAAGGTGGAGTGTTGATATCATCACCCAACTTATCTTCCATCATCATCTCCTCTAGCTTGTGCTCTTTTGGCGGTTATTCCAACGAGAGCGGACCTTCGCTCTGATACCACTTGTTAGGTCGTGACCGTCAAGCTAGAGGGGGGGGGTGAATACTTCTTTCGACTTTCTTCCTACAATCGTTTGTGCGCAAGCGGAATATACTAAATAAAAACAAAACTAACGAATAAGAATGACACACGATGTACGTGGTTCGGAGATAATGCTTCTACTCCATGGCAGTCCGTAAGGTGGACGATCCCTAATCCTTCGGTGGATGATTCCCCGGAGCACCTCCGGCTATATCTCGTAGCTCCTTGTGGGTGGAGAAACTTCACCACAACTTCTGGACACTACCTGAGCACAATAGACTACTAACCAGCTCTATCTAAGCAGGTTTCGTCAAAGAAGAAAGACCTTAAACGAGCTCCCTTAAATAGAGCTCGAGTCTGATATGACCGCTACCAGTCGACTGCCCCAAGGCCAGTCGACTACCCCCAATCAAATTCGACCGTTGCAAGCCCAACGTTCGAATTCTCAGCCACTACCAGTCGACTGCCCCATAGCAGTAGACTGATGTTTCTGTGGAGTTTACCAGTCGACTGCCAAATCACCAGTGACTGCCCTACCTAGGTTTTCCTTCTCGAGTATAATTCTCTCAGCACTCAACCCCTAGGATTTCCCGAGTGCATTCCCTCAGCACTCGACCCCTCACGACTTAGCTGACTCTTCACCAGCAGCCTCGACTGTTGCCTTCGCGCCCTCTTTGTCTTCGGCCCTCGTCTCTCAGATGTGCACGCAAGCCTACGGCTTGCCTCCATGTCATCCTTCATGTACGCCTCGAAGTCCGTGTCCCTCGGCTCATCGTCCGCGTCCCTAGGCTTATCGTCCCTGCTATCCATGGTCCTCGGGTGCACACAAACCCACGGCTTGCCTCCATGCCACCCTTCACCGTACCCGAAGCCGTCCAGCTAAGTCCATGTGTATCCTGCAAGACCTGCACACTCCAATACACATATCAGAACACAAGGGTAAACCTAACTTAAACCCTTTGCCCAAACATCAAAACACATGGTCACTCCGGACCATAGATTACCCCAACATGGTACCAATTGATGGAAGATTGCGTTTTCTTTTAACCGCATGAATTTTATAAACAAATAAGATTTTGAAGAGAAAACACAAGACATATGAGCAAGCATTGATCTATTGTTTCATCGAATCATGACATAACAAGAATAAAAATATAAATCGAATGACAAGGAATCTGATTGAAGAGTCATCGTCTTTGTCGTAGCGTCGTCGGTTTGATCCCTGTGGAAGAAGACGCAGCGAAAAGAAGGAGGTGGATCTTCCAAGAGACTTAGGATTGACAGCGCTGTAAAGATTCTTATCAATGGGGAATAAGAAACTAGGTCAAGATGGATGACCTAAACCCTTAGGGACCTCCCCTTTATATAAAAATCTAATATGTTATCAGCCATAGATAATAACAGATTGGCTAAAGGGTTCTATACATTGAACTCATATTCAATAATCCGAAACCCAATAAACATAAGTTAGATCACTTTAAGGGCTCAAATTATATTTACATATGCAACTTACAAATAAACCACCTAATAGGGATAATAATATCCAACATTTTTCTCAATTTATATTTAATGACAAAAGGTGTATTATTCCTTCTAGTATTTTCGTCAATTCATCTCAAAATCAATATAAAAGAAATAAAGTACGAGACTATTAATCCAATTAGTAACTAATACATAAAGATAACATATACTTGACTTCATCAAAATTTAACTTTTAAATTCCATAATGATAATATGTTGTGTGTTAATCATCAATCAATTAAATCCGATGAGAATTTTATTCTGTGAGGATTTTTCATAATTTATAATTAGGTTATGATGAAAAATAAATTAAATTAATTTATAAATGATGGTCAAATAATTAGAAGGGTGGGATGAATTTTTGTCAGGGAGACGACAATGTTTTTTATAATAAATTTTAGGATGAAGTTTTAACCGGCTCATTAGGTGTCTATCTTTCACATGAAAAAGACTGTAATGTTAAAACAAAATGCCTTTTCTGATTTATTATATCTAATAGAGGATAATGTATTGTCTATGAGGAATATTATCATTTATGTATTTTAAAAGAAAATTTTGAAGAGGTTTCTTCTCCTCTTCGAATTTCATTTTCCTTTCGACACGTCAATTGATTAGGTTTTCACACCGGTCACGACACGACTAATAACTTTATATACCTTACTCTCGTCGAAAAGGTGAAGCCGCCACTCAGCTGAGCGGCAATGAAAACATATTCAAGGGACAAAGTAAATAAAAAAATTACAAAAAATTAATATATAATAAATTTAATTAATAGTAAAAACAAATATTTTATAATAAATAATAAATAATTCTTTTGAAAATATTTTTATATTTTATTAGTAAATATATTTATCTTTTTAAATATTCATATTAAATTGGTTTTAAATGTCTAAGATTTTCATCCACCACGTTCAATTATTATTTATTTTATTTTTTTAGATATCAAAATGCGGATATGTATCTATATTCTTAGAGCTAATCTGCTACCAAACAATTGGAGAGAAAAATAAAATAGAAAGATTACTTTGAAACTAAGATTTTCTTTGTTGTGCTCCATATACCCTTGAACTTTTATTAGATCACAAGAACCTGGGCCAACTTCAAAATTATATTCAATAATCTTATACTCCATGTACCAACATTCTCTTCTAATTTAATTCTACTCCTGAACTTGTCAAACTAAGAACAAATATTAATTAAAAAGCATATCAATCGATTTCGGTGTCAAAACTATTAATATTTTTAAATAATTACTAATAAAAAACTTTATTTAATATTAAGAATTGTAATTACTTTTGTAATGAATTGATACTCATTTCAATTGATGATTCACCAAAAGACACACTAAAATACGTATTATATTTGATAATTATCAAAAACTGCATTAATTTATCGACAATTTACCAAAAGGCGCATCCAAAAATTGGTATTTACCAAAAGACGTCTCATGGTTTCATTTTCACCAAAGAGCGCACTAATTTTAGTGAACTTCCTCTTTTACCCCTCCTGCTATGTACAGCCTTTGTCTTTCTCTCTCAGCAATAAATTCCGAAAAGTTTGCACGTGATGTTTCAGACTTTTATTTTAAAACAATATATTATGGAATCGGGCGCTAAACTAAAAAACGTAAGGTAAAATCGAAAAAATATTTCAGTTAAAAAATATCTCATCTAACTTATTTAAAAATATAAATAAATGATTTTTATATTTAGTTAATAGAAATTAATATATTAAATTATATTTAATAAATATATTAATGTAAAAAAATTAGAAAAAAAAAAGAAAAAATTTAAAAAAAAAGTGTGGGCCTGAAATCTTTTGATTCAGATCCGACGTAAATTTAAATTTTTTTTTTCTATTTTAAAAATATATTAATATATAAAAAAACATATCAAAACAGTTAATTTTAGATTCAAACGCAGGGCCTGAAGTCATCCCAGGAGGGTCTGAAGTCAAATAACTTCAGATCCTATAAATAATTAATTTAATAAATAATAATTAAATATAAAAAATATTTTTAAAATTAAAAAAAATTCAATACTCATAGGGCCTGAAGTCATCAGACTTCAGGCCTAAGGAGGGCTTGAGGGCCTGAAGTCTGATGACTTCATGCCCTCCCTAATTACATATAAAAAAAATTTATAAAAATATAATATATAATTATATATTATTTATAATTTTTATAAAAAAATATAATATATAATTACATAATAATAAAATGTTATTATAATGAAATCTAGATATGGGAGGTCCATCAGTGGGTTTTAGCCAAAATCCACTGATATGGCTAAAGTACTCCTATTGCATTAGTGATATCTAATATATAGATGGTTGGACATCTAAAACATCATCTCCTGCCTCTACCCTCTCTATTCATATGAAGTTTTCAGAAATCTAGATATGGGATGTCCATCAGTGAGTTTTGGTCAAAACTCACTGATATTTCTAAACTACTGCTATTTCATTGGTGATATCTAATATATAGATGTTTAGACACCTAAAACATCATCTCCTACCTCTACCCTCTCTATTCATATGGAGTTTTCAGAAATCCAGATATGGGAGGTCCATCAGTGAGTTTTTTCTAAACTACTCCTATTTCATTGGTGATATCTAATATATAGATGTTTGGACACCTAAAACATCATCTCCTACCTCTACCCTCTCTATTCATATGGAGTTTTCAGAAATCCAGATATGGGAGGTTCATCAGTGGGTTTGGTCAAAACCCACTGATATGGGAGGTTCATCAGTGAGTTTTGGTCAAAATTCACTGATGGACCTACCATATCTGGATTTCTGAAAACTCCATATGAATAGAGAGGGTAGAGGTAGGAGATGATGTTTTAGGTGTCCAAACATCTATATATTAGATATCACCAATGAAATAGCAGTAGTTTAGAAATATCAGTGAGTTTTGACCAAAACTCACTGATTGACATCTCATATCTAGATTTCTCAAAACTTCATATGAATAGAGAGGGTAGAGGCAGGATATGATGTTTTAGGTGTCCAACCATCAATATATTAGATATCACCAATGAAATAGAAGTAGTTTAGAAATATCAGTGAGTTTTGACCAAAACTCACTGATGAATATCCCATATCTAGATTTTTGAAAACTCCATATGAATAGAGAGGATAGAGGCAGGAGATGATGTTTTAGGTGTCCAACCATCTATATATTAGATATCACTAATGCAATAGGAGTAATTTAGCCATATTAGTCGGTTTTAACCAAAATCCACTGATGGACCTCCCATATCTAGATTTCATTATAATAACATTTTATTATTGTGTAATTATATATTATACTTTCTTATAAAAATTATAAATAATATATAATTATATATTATATTTTTTATAAATTTTTTTTATATGTAATTAGGGAGGGCCTGAAGTCATCAGACTTCAAGCCCTCCTTAGGCCTGAAGTCTGATGACTTCAGGCCCCAAGAGTATTGAATTTTTTTTAATTTTAAAAATATTTTTATATTTAATTATTATTTATTAAATTAATTATTTATAGAATCTGAAGTTATTTGACTTCAGACCCTCCTGGGATGACTTCAGACCCTGCGTTTGAATATGAAATTAAGTATTTTGATACGTTTTTTATATATTAATATATTTTTAAAATAGAAAAAAAAATTTGAGTTCACGTCGGACCTGAATCAAAAGATTTCAGGCCCAGCGTGGGCCTGAAATAAAATATTTCAGGCCCACGCTCTTTTTTTTAATTTTTTTTTCAATTTTTTTTATATTAATATATTTATTAAATATTATTTAACATATTAATTTCTATTAACTAAATATAAAAATCATTTATTTATATTTTTAAATAAGTTAGATGAGATATTTTTTAACTGAAATATTTTTTCGATTTTACCTTACGTTTTTTAGTTTAGCGTCCGATTCCATAATATATTATTTTAAAATAAAAGTCTGAAATATCACGTGTAGACTTTTCGGAATTTATTGCTGAGAGAGAATGACAAAGGCTATACATAGTAGGGGGGTAAAAGAGGAAGTTCACTAAAATTAGTGCGCCCTTTGGTGAAAATGAAACTATGGGACGCCTTTTAAAAAATACCAATTCTTAGATGCGCCCTTTGATAAATTACCGTTAATTTATTTGAGCTTCACATTCTACTCCTTTTTATCTGCCACGTGGATCCGCAACTTCTCTCTCCTTCACACTTCACACATTCCCCCCTCTCCATCCGTGAAAAATAAATTTTTCTCTCTTTTCGAATTTATTTTTTCAAAAGTCTAATACCACTAAAGAAGACCTAAAATAATAATAAATAATATATTTAAATTCTTTACAATCTCAAAAATTTATAGGACCTGAAATTGATGCAATCAATAAATAAGTTTTTAACTAAAATCCACTGATTTACTTAGAGAATTTCGATTATATCTATTTCAGATCATGTGAACTTTTGAGATGATAAAATATTTAAATATATTATTTATTATTTATTTTAGTTTCTCTAATTATGTTAAAATATTATTATATTGAAATCTCATATTGAGATAAACTCATATATCAAACACAAAATGAAATTCATATTATATCGTAGCTCTATGTAGAATTTCAAGAGAATAAAATAATTTTAATTAATATAGAATTAATTGATATTGGTGTTGGAATAAGTAAATGAGTTACTACTTACTGGTAGAGCGAAAATCGAGGATTGACCAAATCAAAGTATCAGATTGTATCAGGAATAATGATTGGGAGAGTAAAAATGAGAGAGTGAAAATCATAGTTAATGATGTGGTACCTTACATGTATGATCTTCGACGGATTCACCGTACTCCTCAGGGTATAGTTTGATTCAAGACGGCCATGCCAAGTCATGTACAAAAGATAATCGAATGTGTCTATGTAAAATGTCACATCATGCCAATAAAATATCACGTCATGCCACGTCATGTAAAGTGTCTAAGAGATAATCGAACGTGTGCATGTAAAATGTCACGTCATATCATATCATACCACATCATTTACTATGATTTTCATTCTTTCATTTTCACTTTTCTTATCATTGTTCTTGTACAAAATAAAAGCATCACATGCGCAAAATATGCATGTGCAGCGTGATACAAAATGACAATAGCTATTCTATTAAATACAAATTCTTAATTAATAAATCTATTTAAAATTTTTTAATAATAATGGGCCCAAAATTTTTTTAATAATGGGCCTCTACCTTAAGCCGGAGCCTGATAGTTCTTCAAGGAATTAAAAATTATGACTAACGAGTTGTGATTTTTTCATGGTAAAGATTTAAATAATTTGTTTTAAATTCCAACAATATAATTTGATTTATAGTTTCAGCACATATTTTATCAACTATGCAAGCATAGTTTCATCCCATTTTAATCTAAATGCTTAGGTTTTTCATTGCCTAGGGTTCACCCCCTTCCAACATTTCCGACAAGGATTTAGTCACCCTTGACTTATCTTCATAATGATATGATATGATCTACTCTGAGACTAAATCTTCGTGGATTTATTTTTGAGCTCTACCAATATTTAAAAAACCTCATATGAATAGAGATATCTTCTATTTTATAATCCCATGATCTTTTTTAAGTATTTCTAATATGAGACTTTTATTGTATTCTCAACATGGTGTATCGACACAAGAGGATTAGGATTTGAATTTTACTAGGGATGAATATTTTTGAGATAGATTTTTGAGTATGTATAAGTTATACTTCAAAGATAAGGTCCTTAGCATAAAATATATATATATATATATATATATATATATATATATATATATATATATATATATATAAAAGAACTATGTATGGTTACACATCTTAAATGAGATCTCTTTAAGATTGATCCTGTCGCCGAGCGCGATGGAGCCGCAATCGGATGACGGTGTAGAGACGTGACGTGGACTGATGACCGGATGTCTTCGCGCAGAATGGCAGCGGGAGTAGGGCGTCCTTCGAGTGGTAGGAAGCAGGTGCCGTCGGATGAACCCTCGACCGGATGGAGGTGGACCTGGAGAGGAAGATGACCGTTAGCAATATGGTCTAGTGTGAAAATAACTTAAATTAATTAATTTAATCCATAAGATAATGTACCCTTCAGTTTAATATAGAAAATTAAATTGCATACCAAGGAAGGTTTATGAAGCATGTATAACTCCTATGATAATATGCGTTATCTCTTAACTTATCCCTATATAACAATTTCATCTAGTTAAAATAAATATTCATATTCAAGAAAACAAACAAAGAGCACATAATGTCTCCAAAAAATAGTCTTATTTGTGGTCTCACCATCTTCCTCCTTATTCTAGCTACCATGGTGTCTCCAACTGCTTCAACAAGAATTTCTCCATCAATTGCACCAGCAACTGCACCAGTTTCTTATGGTAAGTATTTCTTCTTATAAGATTCTATTTTAAAAAAATGAAAAAATAACAACAAATTTTATGATGTTTAGATGATTACAAGAATGAGGAGATGGATCTAACCAGTTTGCTTGAAATTTGGTTATGGCCTCGCCCTCTTATGTGGTGGTGACATCTTTAATGTATTCAGATCCCATCTGACATACGAATAATGAAATTTGTTTGTGTAATTGTGTGTCTCTTTAATAAAATTTACCTTTGTTACAATTGTTAATATTGTCAAAGAATTATGGAAAATGTTAAAAATAATCTTTTATTTTATTTTATTTTTTTCATCATCACAAAGTATCCTAACTCCATTTTAGATATAGTTTTTCCCCCTTAACTACAAGATATCCTCGTATCGTATTAGATGCCCGATAAATGTCGATATTAAATTTCTTCCCACAATACTATTATATACATTCAAGCCCTCATACGGATGAAAAATTTATAAGTCTTTGTTTAAGACGGTTGAATTTTTGATATTGAGTAATTTTAGGGAAATGTGGGATGCAACTTAATCAAATAAAAAAGATTTGAATTTTAAATAAAATTATCAATGATCACTGTAATATAATAAGTCTCACATAATTAATTAATAAATGCACCAAATTTGCAAATAAAAGTGATTTTAAATTATATGGCAAAAAAGTAAAGTTAGTGCTTCATTGAAAAAAATGAAAAATAATAATTAAAGGGGATATCAATTGATCACCATGTCAAAACTATTAATAATTTTAAATAACTACTAGTAAAAAAATCTTTATTTCAATATTAAAATTATTATTATTTTTTTAATGGCAATAGGAATTATATTCACCCTTATTTATTTGTTATTTTGTATTAGCATTAGAAATGATATTTATCCCTATTTATTTATTTGTCTTGTTGTACAACTATGAGTTATACTAATTATAGGATAAATATAACATTTAGGGAGTGAATATTTATAACATGAAATTACTCAATGTTAAACCCAAATGAAATCTTAGTTGTTAGTTGTGAAATGGAAATAACAAAACACAATAAAATATTTCTTGTATGTGGTTTAAAATCATCAACTTTAGGATCCCTCGCCTTCTTCCGGCTTATCATCAACAGTCTGATCACGGTTCCAATCTCACTGGTGGCAACTAAACACGAGAGTTGCACTCGTTGCGGGACTTAACCCAACACCTTACGGCACAAGCTGACGACAGTCATGCACCACCTGTGTCCGCGTTCCCGAAGGCACCCCTCTCTTTTAAGAGGATTCACGACATGTCAAGCCCTGGTAAGGTTCTTCGCTTTGCATCGAATTAAACCACATGCTCCACAGCTTGTGCAAACCCCCGTCAATTCCTTTGGGTTTCTTTCTTGCGAACGTACTCCCCACCCAACCCCAAACTATAACCTAGGGGGCACGGTGAACCCTAGAGAGATTGTAACAAATTGCGGCTTGATCGCGATCACTATCCGGTCGCAATTGGACGTGGTCCATCCCCTAGTCCGCGTTTTTGCGGACCAGGGGATCTGGACTTACTTGGAGACCAAATCCTCTGGTCCACAAAAACGCGGATCAGAGGATGGACCACGTCCAATTGCGGCCGGTTCGTGATCGCAATCCGGTCGCAATTTATTGCGATCCCCTCTAAGGTTCACTGTGCCCCCAGGTTATAGTTTGGGTTCGGACGGCTGGTCGTAGGCCACCCGGAGGCCTAAACCCTAAATCCTAAACCCTAAACTCTAACCCTAAACCTAAATTCTTCACCGTGACTTTCGGATGGTCTCTGACTACCCGCCGAACCTAAACTATAACAAGGGGGCACGGTGAACCCTAGAGGGGATCACAACAAATTACGGTCGGATCGCGATCACAATCCGACCGCAATTGGACATAGTCCATCCCCTGGTCCGCGTTTTTGCGAACTAGGGGATCTGGACCGACTAACTTGGAACTATCTTTCCTCTTCTCCATAGGCAAAAAAAACCCCTCCTACAAATATCTAATTATCAAGTTACTTATCTAATTATCAGCGAAATGTTATTTTTAATTAATTATCACAATATATGGTAATTTTTTAAAATTTATAATATATGTTTTTAAAAATTTATAATAGATATTTTTAAAAATATATTTTTTATATAATTCTATAAAAAAAGTCATACGATGACTTCAGACATCCACACAATTGATCTCATAGATATAAATATATGTAGAGAGTATCGTTTTATATAATACAATGACATTTTAATGCTTCACATCCACTATCCTAAAAAAAATTATGACAAAGAAAATAATTTAAAATTTATGATAATAATTTTAATCACAAAATTTCATAGTAAAAGTCGGTTATTTACAACGAAAGAAATTAGGTAGTATTTTCTATTGTAGTTCTTTGAGAGGATCGAACTAACAATTGTGGCTAGGTGAGTTGTGACTTTTCCATCGTAAAGATTCAAATAATTTGTTTTGTATTCCAACAATGTAATTAATTTAATTTAGAGTTTCAATACATTTCACATCACCTATATAAGGATACACATCCCATAGGTGTGGTCTAGTGACAAAACAGTACTTAGAGAAATAACTAATTAAGAAGATAAGGATTTGAATTTTAAAGGACGAATATTCAAGAGATCGATTCAGAGTTGACTTCTGAGTACCTATATGCTATAGGTATATGAACTACGGAAAAAAAGTATGCACATCTTAGATGAGATGATTGATAGAACTTGAATTTTCTCTAACTGTATGAATTTAATGAACGAAATAAGAATTTAAAAGAGAAAATATAAGACATATGATCATAGATCAGTTGTTTTATTGAATTATGGTATAACAATACTTAAAATATAAACTGAATAACAAGGAACCTGATTGAAGATTCATCGTCCTTGTCGTAGCGTCGTCGGCTTAATCCCTGTGAAAGAAGATGTAGCAGAAAGAAGAAGAAGGATCTTCCAAGGGGCTTAGGGTTGATAGCGCCATAAAATTTCTTGTCAATGGGGAACAAGAAACTAGGTCAAGATGGATGCCCTAATCCCTTGGAGATCTCCCCTTTATATAGAAATTCAATTTGTTATCACTCCATAGATAATAACAGATTGATCTAAAGAGTTCTATATATTGAACCCATATTCAATAATCTGAAATCTAATAAGCATAAGTTAGATCACTTTAAGGACTCATATTGTATTTACATGTACAACCTACAATAAGTCCACCTAATAGGGATAATAATATCCAACAATCTTCCACTTGAGCTATATGTGAGTTGTATGTTAAAATACAAGTAAAACTTTAGTTGATATCAAACTTTATTGGTACAAGATACCCCTATAAACAATTGGGTCCATTAACTTCATTGGTATAGGACTAAAGAGGTTATGACTACTGTATATGATCATAACAATCTCTAACAGTAATCACAATACCAATGTCATTAATGACATAGATCAAGATGCGGATGTATAGAGTGGAAATT
This sequence comes from Boesenbergia rotunda, assembly GCA_024364735.1. Taxonomy (NCBI): domain Eukaryota; kingdom Viridiplantae; phylum Streptophyta; class Magnoliopsida; order Zingiberales; family Zingiberaceae; genus Boesenbergia; species Boesenbergia rotunda. The sequence goes on from JAGFNQ010002392.1 coordinate 157,198, forward strand.
ACATGAAATGTGATCAGTACATGCCAATTTTCAATTGGTCCAAAGTGGCCCAAAAGAGTCTGATCATATTTGCAAATATCTTATGCTAAACTGTAATAGCAAATCATGATCTAAACTTTATGATTCCAAAAGGAATTTGTATCATACTTACAAACACCAAATGCTAAACAACAACAGTTAATCATAATATCGTGTTCAGAGTGTCAAACAAACATGTGAATTCCCATTAATATTTTGAACATTAACTACGTATAATAATCAAAATAAAATATTTGTCTTTATTAACATAAACAATAAAATAAATAGACTCTCACTAGATAAGCTCTTCTCCTATAAGAAGAACTCTCGTATCCATAATATGCGCATGAAACACCTTAGGCACCAAACCTTTGGAAAGTGGATTGACCAACATATAATCTGTGCGATGTGCTCTATCATAATCTGATGACTCTGAACTCTCTCTTTTGTAGGAATAGCTCGGCGGGTTTCCTATGCGAATACCTAGTCTTCCTTGAGAGACCTCTCAATATCTACAGATTAAAAAATTAATCCGAATGAGACCTATCTCCCAAACGACCGTCTCGTCATCGTATCAATTGATTCGAGTTACAACTTGGCCAAACTCAAAGTTCGAGCCTTGTAACTCGCCTAACCGATTGACCACAGAAAAGACAACAAGCAGATCACAGGTTTTTGTGTTTATTTTCGGGGTCCAATAATTAATTATCAACCATTAATTAAACATGATAATTAATCAAAACATCACATAAAATGATAGAAACCAAGAGGGAGCCAAGAGAGAAATATACCTCTCTTTACGTTATCATTTTCTACCGTATGACCCTCCCCTCTTGGATGTCGTGTGGGCGACGCTCTACCAAGATCCAGAATCACCAAGGGTCCACCGTCGGCCACCTTCTCCTCCCTATTCCTTGCGCCGCCGGCCACCAAGAGCTTCCCAAGCTCGCCAACCACAAGGAAGCACCGGAGAGAAAGATGAAGAAGAAGAGAAAAAATCCTCTCCTTCACCAAACCAACTGACCGAACCTCCTCAAACTTGCGCCGCAAGCATGCATCGCCGCCCCCTTTGCGCCGGCCGCCCAGCTCTTCTTCTCCCTCCCCGCGCACCACAAAAGGAAGAGGGCACCCCTTCCTTTGTCTAGTAGTAGTCGACCACCAAGTGGAAGAGAGGAGAAGAAGAGATGATGGAAGAAAAGAGAAGAAGAAGGAGATCTTCCTCCTCCACTAAAGGATCTCCATTGAACTTCTTCACCAACCCCCATATTTTTATATGGGCTCCACCTATTATGAGTACATTCATCTCCCCGTGTTTAAGATATCGAAAAATTTATTTAAGCTCACGATTTAACTAAAGCCAAGAACATATAAACATATAATAATATTATGCAAATAAATAAAATTAAAATGCATATGAATGGACTGCTTATAAGATACCAAATACAATATTGCATTTTAATTTATGGATTAAAATATAATTTGTTAGCGGTATACTATGATATAACTTAAACTTTAATTGGCCGCACAATATGTCTTCCTTTGGAGCGACCCATTGTGCGCATAATATGAAACTTTATATGAGTTATATATTTTGGTTCATAGCTCACAACAACTTTAATCTGCCACACAATATGTTTTCTTTTGGGTCGACATATTTTGTGCATAATCAGAACAAAATAAATTATGTTCAATAGTTATGAACTATCTTAAACATATATCTGGTATAAAAGTAATCTTTCTTTGGGTCGATTATGTTGGGGCAATCCATGGTCCGGAGTGACCATGTGTTTTGATGTTTGGGCAAATGGTTTAAGTTAGGTTCACCCTTGTATTTGATATGTGTATTTGAGTATGCAGGTTTTGCAGGATACACATGGACTTAACTGGACGGCTTCGGGACCGGTGAAGCATCATAGGAGACAAGCCGTGGGCTTGCATGCATCCGAGGGACCATGGACAAAGCAGGGACGATGAGCGCAGACTTCAAGGCATACATGAAGGATGACACGGGGAGACGAACCGTGGGCTTGCATGCATCCGAGGGACGAGAGTCAAAGTCGAAGAGGGCTTAAAGGCAACAGGTCGAGACTGCTGGACCAGGGATGATGAGCCAAGGGAAGCGAACTTCGAGGCATACGCGAAAGATGACATGAGGAGACGAGTCGTGGGCTTGCATGCATCCGAGGGACGAGAGCCAAAGTCGAAGAGGGCTTGAAGGCAACAGATCGAGGTTGCTGGATGAAGAGTCAGCTAAGTCGTGAGGTGTCGAGTACTGAGAGAATTGTACTTGGAAAGGAAATCCTAGGGTTCGAGTGCTGAGAGAAATGTACTCGGGAAGGGAGATCTTAAGTTTAGGAGTGGACCAGTCGACTGATACTTGGATCAGTCAACTGATGAAGTCCACAGAAAGATCCGTCGACTAATCCTTGGATTAGTCGACTGATGGCAGCTGGAATTCGAACGTTAGGTTGTAACGTTCGAATCCAAGTGGGATTAGTCGACTGGTGCTTGGACCAGTCGACTGGTAACGACTCTTTTCAGCCTTGAGCTCTATTTAAGACAGCTCAATTTTGGCTAAGAGTTCTTGACGAAATAAGCTTAGTTAGAGCTTATTAGTTGTCTTCTAGTGCTCAGATATTGTCGAGGGTTTGTGGCGAGGTTTCTCCACCCACAAGGAGCGACAAGAGCTAGCCGGAGGCCTTCCAGGGACTCATCCACAGACAGATCGGGATCATTCACCTTATGGATAGCCGTGGAATAAGAGCTTTATCTCTAAACCATGTAAACGGTTTGACTTCTTAGTTGTTAGCTTTTGTTATTTGTTATTCCGCTTGCACACTAAAATGTGTAGGAAGAAACCATGACCAAAATGGGTGATCGGCTATTCACCCCCCTCTAGCTGTACATCAAGGTCCCAACAGATTACTCTTAGCATAAATATACGTCTACCAACATAAAATACACTAAATCTACCTAAGATGTTTTCCTTTGAGCCGACACAAAAATTCAACTTAGTAGCACGTTGTATAGATAGACTCAAAAAAATTTTTAGATATTTTAACCGAATAGATAATTTTTTTATCAATAACTTTAAAAGTAAACTTATAAATCGATTGATACTGACTAATTAGTTTTACCTAATTAATTATTACAATAAATTTAAAAGTCAATTGCATAATGATATACAGAAGGCACCCTTAAGATGCTAAAATTTTTAATAAATTCTATAATTTAATGATTATGTAATAGAATTTAATTAAATCTGGATTATTCTTCATAAAAAAATTATTTAATAATAATTTTTTCTCTCATGCATGAAACGTAAAGGCCGAATCATTCTTAAAAAATATATTTAATATTTTTTTCCCTCATGCATGAAACGTAAAGACAGAATCATTCTTCATTTAAACGTAAAACACGAAACAGTTCATCGGTTCAAGCTGATTACAAAATTTCAAGTTTAATCGATTCGTAAATTTATATGATTTTTGATTATCAAAATTGTATTATATTAAAAAATTTTGATCTAACATATAAATTATAAATCGATGAAAATATAAATTTTATTACCATGAAAATGATGAAGCAAAGCTAAAGCTCTAATGCCAATTGATAGAATTTGAATTTTCTTCCAACCGTATGAATTCTAGGAACGAAATAAAAATTCAAAAGAGAAAACACAAGACATATGATTATGGATTTATTATTTCATTGAATCACGACATAACAAAAATAAAAATATAAACCAAATAACAATAAACCTGATTGAAGAGCCATTGTTCTTGTTGCAGCATCGCCGACTTAATCTCTGTGGAAGAAGATGCAGTAGAAAGAATAAGAAAGATCTTCCAAGTGACTTAGGATTGACGATGTCGTAAAGTTTTTTATCAATGAGGAACAAGAAACTAGGTCAAGATGGATACCCTAATCCCTTGGGACTCCCCTTTATATAGAAATCCAATTTGTTATTAGCCCATATATAATAACAGATTGGTCTAAAGGGTTTTATACATTGAACCTGTATCCAATAATCCGAAACCCAATAAGCATAAATTAGATTATTTTAAGAGCTTAGATTGTATTTATATGTACAACTTACAAATAAGCTTACTTAATATGGATAATAATATCGAACAATGATCTCTTTAAGATTTACTTATTAAATAACCTAAATTAATTAATCTAACCCATGAGTTAATGTACTCTTCGGTTTGATAGAGAAACTTCAGTTGCATACTAAGGAAGGTTTATGGAGCAAGTATAACTCCCATGACGATATGCGTTATCTCTTAGTTTATCCCTATATAACAATTTCATTGAGTCAAAATAAATATTCATATTCAAGATAACAAACAAAGAGCAACATAATGTCTCCAAAAAGTAGTCTTATTTGTGGTTTCACCATCTTCATCCTTATTCTAGCTACCATGGTGTCTCCAACTGTTTCAATAAGAATTTCTCCATCAACTGCACCAGCCCCTTATCGTAAGTATTTCATCTTATAAGATTCTGTTTTTTTTTCAAAAACAAAAAACCTGAAAAATGACAACAAATTTTATTATTTTTAGATGATTACACAGAAATCAATTATGGTCTTGAACTCGTGGATCCCTGGTGGTTATATGATCCTAACTGGCCTTGGTTTTGGTGATGAGATCTTTCTTTTAATGTATTCAAATCCCATCAGACATACGAGAATAACGGAATTTGTCTCTGTAATTGTATGTCTCTCTAATAAGATTTACTTTTATTACAATTGTCAACATTGTCAAAGAATTATGTTAAATGTTAAAACATCACATTTTATTTTTTTTTCTTTATCACGAAGTATCGTAATTCCATTTTAAATATATTTATTTCTTATTTAAGACTTTTTCATATTGTGTAATTTTAGGGAAATATATATATGGGATAAAACTTAATCAAACAAAAAAGATTTGATTGTTAAATAAAATTACCAATGATCACAATAATAGATTCTCACCTAATTAACAAATGCACAATGTTTGCAAATAAAGTGGGATAACAAAGGAATTTTAAATTATATTGTAAAAAAGTAAAGTTAGTACTTCATTGAAATTAAAAAAATGGAAAATAATAATCAAAGGGGATATTAGTGATATCACAATGTCAAAACTATTAATATTTTTAAATAACTACAAGTAAAAGAACCTTTATTTTAATATATTCACCCGTATTTATTTGTTATTTGTATTAGCATTAGAAATAATATTTATTCCTATTTATCCTAATTATAGGATCAATATAGCAGTTAGCGGGTGAATATTCGTAACATGAAATTAGCCAATATTAAACTCGAGCCATCTTAGTCGTTAGTTGTGCAACGAAAATATAACATGAAATAATAACCATCAAACATATATAGTTAAAAACTTTATTTTATGTAGTTCAAAATCATCGACTTCGTGACCTAACTTTGCACTATCTTTCGTCCTCTTCTTCCGGAGGTAAAGAACAATTAGACTAAAACAAAATAAAGAAAGCAATCTTAAATGTGAAGTACTTTCTTTGTTTTTTTTCAAGCCTTTCCGCCTATCTTGACCATCACCCTTTATTTATTGCTTTGAGTTGTACTCTTCAAACAATATGTTGTTCTATGTGAGCTTAATTTACTGCTCATTTTTCTAATCAATTATTTTCATAATCGCATGCAATGGATCCGTTAGTTAGCTCAACTTAATTCCACTTAACTAATGTGTTTGATAATGAATACTTTGTCCTCGCGGGATGAATTAATAGCTAATACATGAGTATTGTAGGACCGGCCCTAAATTTTGAAGGGTGAAAAAAACCCATTTATATTCATATAAAAAATAATAAAATCAATGTTTTAAAAATAATTTCAATAATATAACATATAAATTAAATTTATATTTTGGGGAGAAAAAAAATAATAAAAGGCCGGTAGAAGGGGAAGAAAAGGCTCGACTGCTGGTGCATTTCTTTTAAAAATATTTTTTTAAAAATCATAATATTTTATAATATATATTTAATTTTTTTTGGGCACGAATAATATTTACTTTAAAATATATAAAAATTACAAAAATAAAAGCCCCACTTTTTTTAATCAATAATTAGATTTTGTTAACATTTACTTTAAAATATTAAAAATTAAAAAAGGGGCCTCACAGGAGGTGGGGCATTGATGTTGTGTTTATGGATTATCCACCATGAATATTTCTCGATTTATCCTGACGATCGATGAAAAATTTTCATGAGACTAGATCGATCATCTTAGATTCGATTATTACCGTAGTATATCATTTTGTTATCTTCTAACTTGTCATGTTTAATAGATTGCTAGTGTACCCAACTCTCATTAGTCAAATGTTCGATTGACTTTTTCTAAAAAATATGTAGTTTATAAGAAGTACATCTTTAGTCAACTCCTAGTCAACCTAACATGATTGGATCACTACAACCAAACTACAATAGAATTTGTAAATATGTCAGGTTGATTTTGATATGATCAATTAAGTTAAATTAGATTCTGTGTATTTTTTATCCTTATGTTTAAGTGTGCAAAAACTTAAGAGCAGAAGAAGTCGAGCGGAAGAGGCAGTAGATGAGAAGGATAACATAGGGAAGGGAGCTAACAGGCTCGGTGCATCCAAGTGACGCAGAATCTGCAGAAGAATATACCAGTAGAGAAGAAGCTCATGTGTGACATCCAAGGGATGAGAAGTTGGGGAGGAAGCCCTTTTAAGGTGAAGGTTAGAGTCGGTTTTGGGTGAGCCAAACTCTCATTGGCCAGAAATCACCTAAGCGAACAAAGGCAGGGAAAAGTAAATACGGATGTTGACTTTGAAGAGATGGTGTGTCTCAGTTGAAAGAATCAGTTCCGCGCAAAAATAGAACTGAGGCTCCTTAAGTTTCACCTGAGGCACCTCAACTCAGAACTGAGATGCCTCAGGTCGGAACTGAGGTGTCTCAGATCAAGAGTTATCGCTGAGTGATTGTTGGCACTGTGGATAAAGTCTTATCCATCTGAGGCGCCTTAAATCACCACTGGATAAAGTCTTATCCATCTATTTTTGGTTATCAATAGCCCATAGAGCTAAGAAGAGAAAACAACAACTTTTATTGAACTTCCTACTCTTTTTTTGCGCTTTTCAAGTTTGTAAGAGGTTTTTCCGCCTATACCAAAGGAGACTTTTAGTGGAGCTTTCAGCACCTTGGATTAGCAACCATCCTGGTTGCAAACAAGTAAACAGTGACCTTTTCTTTTATAATTGTATATGTCTGAATTATTTATTTTAACTGCTTAACTAACCTGTCTATCTTTGTTTAGAGAATACCAAAAGATTCAGTCTTAATTTTCAGGGCTATTCATCCCCTTATAGCCGACCTACATAGGGCCTACAATTAGTATCAAAGCCTAACCGCTTCAGGAGGACTAACTGCCACCTAAAGTTATAAGACTATGGTCGGATCAAACATTTATCCATCGAAGTTCGAGGGAGAATTCGAGTTTTGGAAATGCCGAATGGAAGTATTCTTCAAAACAGATTTTAATATTTTACTAACTATTAAATATGATTTTGAAACACCCAAAGATAAGAACGGAGAAGAACTCGAAGAACACCATTGGATTGAAAAACGACGTAGAGTTCATGGTAAACGGGAAGGCCGAGTTCCACCTTCTAAGTATACTACCAGCTAAGGTGCTCGAAAGGATTGACTCTTACACATCTACTAAAGCTCATTGGAAGAAAGTTCTAGAACTCCATGAAAATTCAAAGAAAGCGGAATTCGACTCCTCAATGGAGACCTACTCATCTTCAGAAGAGTCCAAGAACAAAGTGACTATCAGACTAGCTTTAATAGTCGAATACCTACCGGAGAACGACGAAGCAACGTCGAAGGAAAGCATCGATGAAGGAGGAGCTACGTCAGAAGAAGCCAACGATGAAAGGGGAGTGTCTATCGACAAAATGATAAGTGAGGTATATAAATTTCCTCCAAACCAATTATACTCAGGTATTAAATCGATAATAGAATCTTTTTCCAAATTAAGGACAAAGTACGTAAACATGAAAAAGGATAATGTTAATCTAAAAGTCAAGTTGTCTATACCATGTCCACTAGATTATTTTGACAAATTAAAGCATAAAAATGATAATTTAAAAGAATAAATAGAAGTCTCGAAAAAAGATTTTTCATGCTCAAAATTTTTACATACTCCAATTAAAAATCTTAGATGGCTAAATTGGTATTGAGAAATCATAGGGGTCAAATTATAAAAATGTTAAAAAAATTATGTTCCAACTAAAATTTTGAAATCCAATAGGTAGAAACTTATATTGGTTCTAAAATCTTTGCTTATCCTATTGAAATTATTTGCATTCTATAATTTTGATTTTTTTGTTAGAATTGAATAAATTATTTTTAGAATTTCAATTACTTGAAAAATCATTCGAAAGTATGTTTGATTAGATTTAAATTTCTTGAATTTTTTTAATAGATAATCATGTTATCTACTTGAAGAAATATTTTTGATTTTTTTTTGGAATAGACGAATTTTTACGAATTAATGTTCGAAACTCAAATTTTTAAATTCAAAAATACTTAGAAAATTATTTTAAAAAATAGTTTTTTTTAAATCTAAACATTACATTTTTGAACATTTATAAAAATTCTCCAGATTTTTTGAAGTCGAAATTTAATTTTAAAAATTATTTTTCAAAAATATCTAAGTTCTATAATGAAAAATATTTTCGATACTTATAAATTTTATTTTATTTTGAAAATTTTTACAAAGCTAGATTTCCTGATTTGGCACATTGACAAAAATATTTCGAATTTTCTGACCAATATATGATTTTTCCTAAATTTATTTTAGAAAATAATTTTTAAATATTAACAATCTTAGAGAAATTTTTTTTTCGAAATCAATATTTTGTTAACTCTTTATTATATTTCATATACTAAGAAAAATCAATAATTATTTTTTATGGTGAAAACTATTTTTGAAAATTCACTTCCAATAAAAAGCTTTTTTTGCTTTTGAAGAGACAAACTTTGTTTTTTTATTCCGAAAATTTTCTTTTTACCCCTTAGAAAAGGACTTTTTTACAATATTTAAAAAACTCGATTTTTGATATGATTAAAGGGAAGAATGTGAGAGTTAAGTTAAGAGGAAAGTTTACTTGCAATATCTTTGTGCTAATATGTTTTATTATTTTTTTAAAAAAATAATGTTATTTTGTGTTTTAGTTTATCCTAACTTAATCTGGGTTGATACACATAAAAAAAGGGAGATTGTAAATACCTGGGTTGATTTTGATATGATTAACCAAGTCAAGTTAAGTCCTATATATTTTTTATCCTTGTGTCTAAGTGTGCATGAGCATATGAGCACAAGAAGTCGAGCGAAAGACTTAGCAGTGAGAAGGATGACACGAGGAAGGAAATCTATTGGGATCGCAGGGTCGGCAAGAAGGGGTGAATTGCCCTTGAAAAATATACTGAATCTTTTGTCTTGCTAACAAAGATAAAGGTTAGTCCAGAAGCAAAACAATAACATAAATAAATAATAACAAAAACAAGACAAGAGGCACAACTAGTTACTTGGTTTACAACCAAGAAGGTGGATAATCTAAGGCAAGTAATAGCTCGTTCTCCAGATATACTCCTTGGGGTGTAGAAACCTCTTACACAGAGTAGAGCTCAGAGAAAAGGAAAGAAACTATTAAAGAATTTCGTGTTAAGTTGTAATTCTTGAATGAACTGAGTTTAGAGGTCTATTTATAACCCTTATGAAAATTTATCAAAATGCTGATGGGGTGCTTCTCGGGTGCCCGAGTGCACACGGGCACCGGACATGTGGTCAAGGCTTATCCACATCGCAATGACCATTGAACGACTAGTTATCGATAAAGTTTAGACACATGGGTGCCCGAGTCAGTTTGGGCGCTCGGGAACACGGATGCCCGAGTCCAACCAGGCACCCCCATTCACAGGCGCCCAAGTTTGACTAGTCAATAACTTGTTGACCAGCCTTCTAGCGGGTCTTCTGGGTGTTCTCGAGCCTTCTAGAGTTGGGCTCATCTGAATCCTCCTCCAGCCTTTTCCTCGAGCGTGCTTCGTCCCGGCTTCTAGTCCCTCGGACGTCGCGCGCGTCCTTCTCGCTCCACCAGCGTACTCTTCCGCAACTCTCCGCATCCCTCGGATGCACCGAGCCCGTCGGCTCCCTTCTCGTGTCATCCTTCTTAACTGCTGCATCTTTCGCTCGACTTCCTGTGCTCCTAAGCTCTTGTATACTTAGACACAGAGATCAAATACCAACAAGACCTAACTTTGACTCGGTTGACCACATCAAAACTTACCCGGGGTACTTACAGAGTCGACAGGCTTGATGCATCCGAGAGATGCAGAGGCTGCAAAAGAGTACACTGGTGAATGAGAAGGGCGTCTGCGACATCCGAGGGATGAGAAGTCGGGAAGGAAGCTCGTTCAAGGTGAAGGCCGGAGTCGAGTTTAGGTGAGCCTAACTTTTGTTGGTCGAAAATCACCCAAGTGAATGAAGATGAAGAAAAATCAACACGAATGTTGACTTTGATTAGATGGTCAATTGGGCGCATCAGTTGCCTTGGGAGGTTTTTCAGTTGAAAGAATCAGTTCTGCACAAAAACAGAACTAAGATATCTTAAGTCAGAACTGAACCGTCTTAGGTCAGAACTGAGGCATTTCAGATCAAGAGTTATCACTGAGTGACTGTTGCCGCCTAGATAAAGTCTTATCCATCTGAGACGCCTCATATCACAACTGAGATTTCTCATGTCCATGTCAGCACAACGTTTACCTTCTGTTTTGGGCTATAAATAACTCCTTAGAGCTAAGAAGAGAAAACAACTTGTATTGAATTTTCTACTCTTTCTCTGTGCTTTCTAAGTTTGTAAGAGGCTTCTCCGCCTACACCAAAAGAGACTTTTAGTGGAGCTTTTTAACGCCTTGGATTAACAACTACCCTGGTTATAACCAAGTAAACAGTGACCTCTTTTATAGTTGTTTATGTTTGAATTATTTATTTTAATTGCTTAATTAATTTATCCATATTTACTTAGAGAATAGTAAAAGATTCTATTTTAATTTTCAGGACTATTCCCCTAGTCGACCTGCACAGGACCTACAGAATTATCACTTAAGTCAAAACCTACACAAAAAAACAAAAGAATAAGTCACTTAGATTTTACCTAGTAAGAGGCCTCAACTTCTATTTATCATCACCTAACAAGAAGCCTTTCCTCAATTTTGATACAATCCATCTTTTCTCACGAAATAAAAAATAAAAAAAATCGTTCAAAATTTTTTTTCTCAATTTTTAAATCTCCCTCCCAAGTAGACACGGCCTTGTCAATCTACACCTTTCGAGCATCTTGTTAAGATTTCTTAGAATATTATATCATATATCAAGTATGTCATCAGCCTTGATTTCTTTATAGTTCTACTAAGATCTCATGGAATTCTTTTGTCGTTCAAACATTTGGTTAATTTTGACTTTCTTAAACTTTCTTTATCCTATCAAGCCCTTTCATACTTTTCTATCTACCAGGGTCGATGTCCATCAATTCGATAAGATCTATTTTGTTTTTCATCTACTAAGCATTCGGTCAACTCGACCTTCGTCTAGAATTCTATGTATCTTTTCGTCAAGTTTCTATACGCTTGACAAAACATATCAAAATTGAAAAATGATAAAGAGAATAAAAATACAAAAGTGAAAAATATAGTGAATGACGTGGCATGACGTATACAGCGATCTTTGACGGATTCACCGTACCCTCCAGGGTCGGGGCAACGGCCGAAGGCCGTCGATGGTGTTCAAATGATAATCAGACGTATGCATATAAAGTGTCACGTCATGTCACATTATTGACTATGTTTTTCACTCTCCCATTTTCACTCTCTCTATCATTACTCATCAAAATTATCAACAAACTTAATTTAAAACAAAATAAACTAGTTAAGCTCAACCATGATTACATGAACAGTTAATTCTTATTATTATCATTAGCAAGCTAATAAGACCATTATGTATAGTAATAGTGGACATGGTCGGCGTGAAAATTTTTTTATGAGATTGAATCGAAAATGGGTAAATATCTGAATTAAAAAAAAATAGATATGCTGGATAGTCGGGCATAATTTTAAGTAGTAATTATGGATACTCGGGGGGCGAATATGATGATAATTGCGTAAATAGAATCCATTTTCTTTTGGCATATCAAGGGAATCTCTTCGCCTCTCCCTCCCTTTTGCGCCTTCGTGAGGTTCGGTGCCTGCCCCGTTCCCTGCTTCTCGGAATCGCCTCTGCACGAAATCTTCTCCTTCAGAATCGATCGATTGCTATCGATTTATTCGAGTTTCTTTCCCAGGTAACCGAGAATCCCACCCATTCTTCCTTGGTTTGCCCAAATCCAAGTCTATTCGCCACCTGCGGTTTTTTTTTTCTTTCGATCTAAACGATTCTTTTGTTGCCTGTGGTTTGGAGCCGAGGATTTCTTTCCTTGGCTTCCAAAAATTTAGTTGGTGGCTTTTCCGATGAATTGTTGAAGCAAGGCGCATCTAACTTCGTCTTCCGTCTCCCAGATTCATTTATTATTTTCGTCATCAAATTGAGACTCGTTTTATTGTTTCTTAGCGTAGGATGTTTGGCAGATGTCTTTTTGCTCATTTTGATGACTTGCGATAGCTCAAAGAAAATTACAGTTTTTATTTTGCAAGTCGATAGTTAGATAAGGCATTTGACCTAGGCCGCAATAGGTTGTTCTTCCTTTCATCTCTCTAAAATAATTTATGCCTCTTTGAATTCATGTTTAATTTTTTCTTGTATTTTCTTATCTTTCTTTGGGTTCTCGAGATTGGTTTTGATCTGCGTGTTTTTGCTAATCATTATCTGGAAAGGTAGGTGCTTTCAAGAGACATAGAAAATGGGCATTGATGACATTCTTTGTGAGGTCCGGGTTGTCAACCTTCCGACCAAGAGTGCAATTTATATCTGGGGTTATAATCACAACGGGCAGACAGCAAGGAAGGGAAAAGAATGCCACCTGAGGATTCCAAAGAGTCTTCCACCGAAGCTCTTTAATTGTGCTGGAGGAGAGATCCTCAGATGGTTGGATATTTCTTGCGGCAGAGAACACACTGCAGCAGTAGCTTCTGATGGATCTCTATTCACATGGGGTTGGTGTCTCTCCCTTTCAGTGCTTTCCTTTTAAGCTTATATTGTGTCTGGCTTTTTGCAATTCTACTTTGTTCTCTTTAGACTTTGGTTTGATTGGAATGAAAAAATTTATATCTTGAAAATGCAAAATGCATATTCACTGGTGTCAGCTTTGACTGTAGCTTGAAGATGGTCAAGATAGTAAACAGTGAATATGTGCTATGATTGCCTATCCTATCTTGAATATTTTGAATTAAATGTGCCGAAATTATAAATATCAGCAAAGAAGTATATAACAATATAGTATCTAGTAATACATGTTATGATGTCATGATAAAATTAAGAACTTAAATGTAGCATTTATAAGGACCACAATCGTGTTGAACTGATTACCAACATCATGCAATCCACAGTTCTGTTGTCAAAAGTTTGTTTAAGTTAAAGTGAATAAAAGGAAGAAGGGAAAAGGGGCCAAGAAATAAAAGGGAGAAGAGAAAATGAATAAGATAAATGAAGGACTTGCCTTATATCTGATCTATGCTCCAGTAAGATCCTTTACACACATCCCTCGGCACTTTTGTTAATTGTTCCTTTATCCTTGCTTATTCCATTGAATGATATAATTCTTGCACGCTTAATATTTGATGCCTCTTTTGTTTGGAATTTCTAGATGAGCCAACCACCCAATGTGTTGGGCACGTGTCTTAATGAAATCAATACTCATCTTGCTAAAATTAGTAAAACATTGAGCAATATCAACCTAAGAAGTAAAAAGAACTTAAAGAGAAAATATTAGTAGCTGGTAGTTGCTCTTGATCAAGATATCATAGATTAGGATAATGTGGTTTAGAGAATCCACAAATATGTTGGTCTCCTTATATTCTTAGACAAGTACCAAATTATGAGTTGTTAATAAGCTTCCTTATATGGATATATACCACATTGACCAATTGACCAATATTGAAAATTTCTTGGCAAATTTGTTACATGAGTATCACCTTGATTTTTCTTAGATTTATGAAATTTTATTGGATACATTTATGAAGGAAGCATGGATCAACCAAAACGACTTTGCTTTTGATCGATTTTTTTTTAAAGGACCTTTTTCAGCTGAGTGACTAACCTGATTCTTTATTTTCTCTTTTTTTTTTTTCCCAAAAACAGGTGCTAATGACTTTGGTCAGTTGGGAGATGGTACAGAGGAGAGAAGAAAGCATCCCATAAAAGTCAAGTCATTGCAAACAGAATATGTGAAATTTGTTTCCTGTGGAGCACATTGCACTGCTGCTATTGCAGAACCTCGAGAAAATGATGGCACATCATCCAGAAGCAGGCTTTGGATCTGGGGACAAAATCAGGTAGACTTCATTAGTTCGTTTTATAGTTTGTCCACAATTTTCCAAACTCTTGCTTTCATCCTTAACATGATTTTTCTTTTTTTATTCAGGGATCAAACCATCCTCGTCTATATTGGGGAGCCTTTGATTCAAATACGGTATTCAAATGCCTTGAATTCTTATATGGCCAATGACTTCATCAACTTCCTAGGTTTCCATGACATATTAGTGAAATATTGGGTTTTTTTGCTCTTGACACGGTTAAATTCTTTGTTATTTGCATAACTCTTAACCCTTGTAGTGTTTTATTGAAAAACATAATATTTTGAATGTGAATCCTCTAAATTAAATTTAAATTGAGTCATATTAGACGTAATGAGACAATTATTAAAATAGAAGAGATGAGTTGCTTCTTACTAAGAGATTTAAATATTTAGAATCATTTTTGCAAAAGGACAGAGAGATTGAGAGATGTTTTACATAGAATATAAGTAGGATAGTTGAAATGGAGGAGAGTGTCATGTATTTTTTGTGATCATAAAGTATCTCTAAGACTTAACGAAAAATTTTACAAAACGACGGTTAAACCTGTTATGTTATATAGAGTTGAATGTTGGACTATGACTCGAGTACATGAGCAGAAGATGAGAGTTGCATAGATGAGGATGTTAAGATGGATGTGCGTTCACATGATTGAACAGGATACAAAATGAAAATATTAGAGAGAAAGTCAGGATTACACCTATTGAGGCAAAACTCCGTGAGTCACATTTAAGATGGGTCGAATATATACTTAGACGACCAATACATGCACTGGTTAGATGTAGTGAAATTATGACAAATGTGCACATCAAACGAGAAAGAGGAAGACTAAAAAAGACTTGGTTAGCAACAATAAAACAATATAAAATTTATTTAAATATAAATGATAATATAATAGAGGATAGAGTTCAATGACGTAGGAGGATCCATATAGCCGATCCCACCTAGTGGGATAAGGCTCGGTAGTTGTTGTTGAACCCTCTAAATTAGGGATTTTAGTTTGGGACACGGTTTGATTGTATGATACTTGCATTTTCCTAACCATTGTAGTGTTTCGTAGATGCCAGCACAATAATTTCAAATGGAATATTATACATTATCGTGTGTGTGAGTGTGAGAATTATCTAAATGGTGATCCTTGGCAACGAAGTTGATTCCGCCTGCAAATAGTGATGACTTGAAACTTGAGTGTATAATGAGTCTAAATTACCAGAAGATCCACACATCAGGAAGTATTTGTAGTCATAAAAATATAGTCTAATAAGTATTTCTTATAGATGTTCCGACCAAATCTACCTCAGTCTATGGACATTAATGTGGGATTGCATGTCACATCAAGTCATAGACTTGTACTTGTAGGTATTGTTTAGTTGTTGCGTTTCTTGTCTTCTTGATATATCCTGCACATATTTAAACTCGATGATTGATAGTGCCATTTGGTGCTACAACTTCAATGGAGGCAATGGACCATTTTGTTCGAGATTTTTGGTTCTGCAAATTGACTTCTGCATACTACCAGGATTCAAAGATTGTGGATTTAAACACTTTTTCTATGTATTGCTAACTTCTGTCTATCTGTCGCCTGCATTCCCTTGCATTTAGTATTTTAGTCAAGACAAGAGTTTAGAATCCACGGGGATCTTGTAGTTGTTGCGTGTTTGAAATGCAATTGCATCTGTAGTCTTTTATCTATTTTTTTTTTCTATTTTGAATACTTTTTACTCTTGTATATATATCAACAGTTTGTAACTTTGTAGGTTATATGCCAAGTTTCCTGTGGAGCAGCTCATGTAGTGGCTCTCTCTGAGGAAGGCTTACTCCAAGCATGGGGTAATTCAGCACTCATCTGCTTTCAAAATGTTGGTTGGTTTCTAATGCTCGAGTACACGAGCTGTTTCTTTGTTTCTTGTTTACCATTGTGTTTTGGCTAAAGATTCTGGGATATATGATAAATATTATTTTGTGGAGCAAAAGGATTATTATGAATAAAATCATAAAGAGAACGAGTAAACATAAGATATAGAAGCATATTAGGATTAAGCCAAGTGTCGGAGAAAACCAACTGCATGTCTTTTGGAATCTCTGACAAGGTATTAACTAGATATATGTTACTTTTTTGATAAACCAGGCTACAATGAGTATGGCCAGCTTGGCAGGGGTGTCACTTCTGAAGGATTGCAGGGAGCTCGGGTATTGAATGCCTTTGCCAAGTTCCTAGATGAAACCCCTGAACTTGTGAAGATCAGGCAAGTGGCATGCGGGGAGTACCACACAGCAGCAATATCTGAAGATGGTGACGTGTAAGTGATCTGAGAGGACCTTGTTTACCAGAGTTATCTGAGCAGTTTGACCATCACATTTTAATGGTTGCTCTCATGTGGAAACTAGGATAGTAAATTGAAATGCTCACTACCTGGAATAATTACATTTGGAACTTGGAAGATGAGAGCAACCATAGGAAAAAATCAACTTGAGTGGTTATATTAGTTTCCTTCTGCTTGCTACGTCATTAACCTGTAGCCTTGATCTTACTCTTTGAAGTCATTAACCTGTATCCTTGATCTTGATCCTTCTGCTTGCTACGTCTTTTGCAGTAATTTTTGACTGAGAATCTCCACAGTAACAAGTAACAACTTCAAGTCATCATGAACAATGTGGTATAAAGATTGAAACATGTCTATACTCTATATAAAATGGAGCCATGTTAATACATTTTTTCAAGTAGTTCGATCAACTAATGATATTTGTCTTTTCCAAGTTAAAATCATGACTTGTTAGCTACATAATTTGGCTCTATTATCAATCATGTTTTATGCCTGAAAATGAGTATTTTCCATGCAAAGTTTTGTTTTAGGTTCATTTTTTGTTCTCTCCTAGATTCAGTTTTTTTTCTTTCTTTTATACTTTTTCTACTTCTCTCAGACCTTAGAACATCCATAATAACACCAAATATTTCTCCCAAATATTTGCGATCCCACGTCCTCATCGGCTCATCATCATTCAAATATCCAACTCCTCAAATATCTCAAATCTCACAATCAAATATTTTACCAACCAAATATTTATGAGTCCCGCCCCTCAAATATCTCACTTCCAAATCTACCATCAAATATCTCACCAAAGGAAAAAATAACAAAATAAATAAATAAATTTTATTGAATTTTTAATTAAAAAAATCAAATGTCCCATATATTTATGTATTTTCATTGAATTTTTTTAAAAAATAACAAAACAATTAAACCAAAAGGACCCGTTGCCATGGGCCCCACCCACCTCACCTGCTGCAGCTTTTGGTTTGTTTTTGTTTTTGTTTTGTTTTTTTAACAAAAATTAGAAATCACCGGGCAAAACCTTTTGCCTGGTGATTTCTAAATATCCCTATTCTCTCCCCTTCCAATGAGGGGATATTTGGATTTTCTCCAAATATCTCCCATTGTGGATGCCCTTACAGCGCTAGGACTTGGATATTATTTCTCTATCTGTTTCTGACAGGAACATTCCTCTGATTGCTATTTACTCAATGAGCTATACATTCGGAATTCAAATGTAGAAACTAGTTGGTTCCAGTTAATAGAAAATTTCAATGAATTATTTGATGAAACTTAAATTGGATGATTAATCTTTAGGATAGGCATCGTGCTACATTTTCGAACCAGTATGAAAAATAATAAGAATGAGAAAAGTGATAACCATAAAATGCTATAGAATGATCAAACCTATTATATGCATACATTTCTTTGTGAACAAATTATAGTTATGGACAACACAATCTTAGACAAACTCAATAAGTCTGGTGATTGCCTCTTTTAGGATTCTCTATTAATAGGATTATTGCAGATAATGATAAATAAAGGCATTGAAGCATAAATACCGTAACTGTGAATCCAAATTTTTGTTACGACAGTTATTCTACTTTCTGCTCTGCTTTTTGGTAAGGTATGTATTCCAAAATCTGAATAGAGACATTTGATTTGGAAATTATAATTCTGGCACTACACAAGTCTGGCTCACGGTGTGTTTCTATCTTTTTATTCTGATGACTAAATACCAATTTGGCATTCAGATTTTCATGTGACTGAAGTTAGTAAAGTAGATTCCTTAATGTGACACTTTTGACCTATGCTAACAGCAGATTCTTCAATTTGTTCCACCTAGTTTTGATATGCATTTGAATTACTTTAGAAGGTAGATGCTTGTTCGTTTGTTACTGAGATCTGGGTCTGGATCTGGACTCTCACGCTACTTTGAATTAATGGTTGATTCTTTAGGTATACTTGGGGTCTGGGAAACAAGGGACAGCTTGGCCATTGTTCTTTGCAGAGTGGTGACAAAGAGCTGCTTCCGAGGCAGGTAGTTGCACTTGATGGTATAGCCATAAGGGATGTGGCATGCGGTGGAGTTCATACTTGTGCTTTAACTGTAAAAGGAGCGCTGTACACGTGGGGTGGTGGTCAGGCAGGGCAGCTTGGACTGGGTCCTCAGAATGGTTTCTTTTCCTGTACTCTGAATACATCAGATACACTGCTGCGCAATCTTCCAGTCTTGGTCATTCCTAATGGTGTAAGGCTTGTTACCTGTGGTCACTCTCACACTCTCATCTCCATGAAAGATGGAAGAATTTATGGTTGGGGATACAATTCCTATGGTCAGGCAGCCAATAGGAAATCCACATATGCCTGGTCCCCTTCACAGTTGATTGGTGTGTTATGTTTTAGAAATTACAAGCTTCTTATTGCGCACATATTGTTGATAAAATTTTCAATCTATGTTTCAAGGTGCGTCGGGGAGGTTAAAAGGCTGGCAGCTGGTGGTGCCATTCGGCTGTGTTAACTGATGCTCACACTTGAAAGAATTGTGCGAGTTCAGGCTTGCAGAGAGTGTAAATCTATCTAATTGCTTTACAATTGCCGATATTGCATCTCGAACTAGTGCAGATTCCTTGGCACGACTGTGTGAAATATAGGTATTGTTATGCTCAGATAATACCTTCTTTTTGTTCATGATAATAATACATGGGAAATTATCTTTGAATTCCTCTCTCCCCATTTACCACTCAGCGCTGATTCATTAGCATTATGGAAATTGAAATTTGATATATATGTTGAACGTGGTCCTTGTAAACAAGAAAACTAAAAGATTTCTGTTCTGTTTTTGTTAGGAACATTTGGTTGAACAGGGTAATTGCGATGACCAAGAGGAGAGCCAGCCCATAGATCTAAGCCGTATGGGTTTCACTCTGGTCCATTCATCATATTTTTTGTTAATATGTTGTTGTAAA